>CAJNIZ010000352.1:0-31739 GCA_905231905.1 Symbiodinium pilosum | reverse complement strand
ATACCTTTGGAATTATGGTACTATAGCAAGGATGGGCCGACCAACCTCCAGTGCGACAAGGGCACGAGCATGGCACCCGACACGTTGGACGAGGTCATCACAATCTGCAGACTCTGCAAAACATGGAAAAGAATCAAGAGGACGATGGAATGGAACATGGGGTTGTGTAAAGGTTGTAGAGACCACATACAACCTGAGTGTCCTTTTCATGTTCAATTTGATTCTCCATGCTTCTGGCATTGTTCTTGTTTGGCGGGGTGTAGATCTTCTTCTCAGTCTGGCGATGGAATTGGTAGGGTTTCAAGTTTGTTGCTTTGCGGTTGCACCTTCAGGTTTGAACAGGCAGCCCAAGTGGAGAATTGCACCCGGTTCTAGTCTGAGGGCTACATGGGGAGTATAGGGAGCAGAGCACCAAAAGAACAAATTAAGACAAGGGTCCACTGGTGGACCGATCCGTTGGGGACTTCCCCCAACCTGTACCACTTGTGTACACGCATCTGAATAGAGACTTCTTTGAGGCGCTTCAACTCAAACCCGTACGTAGAAGGCCATGGGAGGATGTGGGCGTCTGTTTCAAAAGCCGCGGAAAGATGTGGACCTGAAAACGGACCCGCCATTTCGATCAAGTCCAATGCGCCTTGATGTCAACCACACCCAAGTCCTCAGCGGTCGGGAAGACGTACCTGGACCAAGGGCAGTTTCAAAGTAGTTGGGGTAGTTCATGTTAGAGATACTGTATGTGAGGATTATGTCTTTAGGGGTAAGGTCTCTGAAGCTGCGTTTGATGAAGCCATTAGAATGATCGGTCTGTTTGGGATAGTGTTTGCCTGAACTGGACTGGAGGCCCGGCGCGATGTGGATGTCCTAGCAGCGCCTGTTGTAAGGCACGTAGCTTTTAGCCTGTTGTCTTGCAATACCGGAAAAACTCGACAAGCGCCGCTGAGTCCTGAGAGCGAGGTCAGAAGGTCGAAGCCAGCTAGTCCGGGGCTTGGATAGTTCGAATACGCGTTGCGTCCAAGTGATGCAAATTTTCTGGATGAGTCCTATTGCACCCTGCGCAAGCCTTCAAAAATCCTGCGGAACCTGCGAGACAAGTCGATCAACAGGCGCCCGCACCTGGAATCTGACACTGTGCCCTATGGGCCCCTAGGCCATGGGAACCCCGAACCCTCCTTTGTCCGATGCTCAGTACCGAATGAGGGAATCGATGGTTCTGATAGTCTGCAGGGTATGTAGCATCCCCTACCATGCCCTACAAAGGCTTCTTGATATGGGATGATACGTACAAGCATACAACCACATGCATGTTTGTGTACATGAATATATATGTAGATATCTACATGTTTTCACATGTCGCGTCTAGACGACCCCATTGCTTACTAAGCACCGGGTGGTCTTGGGCTCGGTTGTGCTATGGATAAGCTGGGCTCGCGCACGCGCGCCAAGGCCAGACAGCTTTGGGATCATCAGGCATGTCCTCAGGGAACAGTGTTCCAGCTAACAGCGTTTGAACGAACAGTGTGCGAACCCCTGCCGGCTTTGTTGACTGGGGTCTTGTTCAGAGATGGTAGTTTTCCGAAATTAGGGGTACCATTTTGAGGGTCCCTATAATAAGGACTATAGTATTTGGGGGTCTATATTCAGATCTCCCTATTTTGGGAAACCGCCAGATCTGCCAGTGGTACAGGCCTGGAAGATGCACCCTGACTGTAGTCTCTTCTTTTTTCTATGACCTGTGCAGGACCCCAGAGCCCTCCCGGAGCCATGTCTTGAGCCATTCGTCTCTGTGCGTCTCCCTCATCGGTCAGTCCATGGTACGTGTGCCTATATTTGCAGTCTAGGGGACTTAAATGGCTTCTGCAGGTGTCATAAACATGCTGGCCAAATTCCCCTGACCCTCCGGATATACCTCCACTTCAAGGCCCGTATTTGCAATATTACCAGGTATCCATGTGGGGGCTTCGGATAATTAGGGGTTCAAGGATTGTAGTATTTTTGGGTCCGTATTGGGGTCTGCCTGTTTCTAGAAACCACCGTGCTTTTCCACATTGCCAGCTAGAACTGCTCATTCAAAGGGGGCAATCTTACGTAAGGTGACAAAAATGCAAGCAAACCATGATTCTTAGCTGCATAGCACTGTCTTGAAGGGCCTCGACCTATACATGTTTGACCAAGAGGACTTCAAACAAAAGAAGGCAAGTTGGGGAAGCAGTCAAGACCCAAGATTTCAGGGTTGTGCCGCAAGGGTTGTACCCCTGGGCTTTAGGATCTGTTTAAGGAACCTTGGGGGACGACACTGCCTCATATGAAGGCTATATTGGTGCCATATTAAGACTATTGGGAGAACCCTATAATGTAGGATTGACAACTTAAGGAGTGCAACCAACCCCTTTAACCCTCGACAAAGCTTGAGCTTCTGACACCAGGACGGGTGAAACGGCTGTGTCCTGACGCCTACACATGTTTGTTAGAGGGTGGGGGGGGGACCTAGAAGTTTTTCAGGTTCATGAAGGGAAGAATTGGAGTTACTACATGGCTCGTGTGAGTATACTGACTAACCCGCCCGACCCTCCAATTAGCTCCTGAATCAAAAGCTCTATCGCAAAAAGTCTCTGAATAGGCGCAACAAAAACTACAGCACAAAGAACCCTGAGAGGGGAAATCAGACTCAAGACCCTGAAGCCTACACTGCTATTGGAACCCTGGAACTCAAGGAACTCAACACTGCATGCCTAGAATGCCGAACTTGACGAGCCCAGGTACCATCGGAAACCTAGAAGGTAAGCGACCCACACTAAAATCACCAGCAATTCCTCAGTTTATGGCAAAGTAGGATATAGGGACCATTACGGGGCGTGTGCTCTAGAAGGACAACAAAAATGGGCCTTCATTCCTTCATTCTGTCACCATCAGAAACCACTACAACCCTGATTCGGAAGCAACCCACAGCGGCCCAGGAGCATGGAGCAGCACGCTCCGTAGGATGCCTGCGGGGGAGCTATATGGGGGTTTTCCCAAACTTGGGGGTACCATTTTGGGGGTCCCATTGATGAGGATTATAGTATATTGGGGCCCCTACTTTGAGAAACTGCCATATCAGTAGCACAAGAACAGGCACGTTATGCTCGCATTGGAATCATGAGAAGCTATAGAATCTTCGTAGTTCCGAAATATTTTGGTGCAAATCGCAAGAGATGGATGCCCAGCAGAGGATACCAGGATGATGAGGTTTGCCGCCTGCATGGCGATTCTGAGACTTAGGCCTAAAGGGTTCGTGCCTTGGTCACCCTCCCCAAACTAACATGAAAGCTGCCATAGCGTCCTGCGTAGGGTGATTTTGGGTTCCATGTTGGTTTGGGAGAGTGTATAACTTCTAGTCCTCCTTAAGTAGATGGGGTATGGGATTCCCCGAAACCATTTTGAGATCACCATATAACCCATATTCTATGTACATTAGGGGGACTATAATGTAAGTGTTCTCCAATTTTAGTTCTACATGCGCCCCGCCCAGACTCAGACTGCGAACCCTGAATCCTAAACCCTGTCATTGTCCCAAAATTCCGCAACCCTAACCTCTGAATCCCAAACCCCAAGCCCGTAAGTCCTACATCATCAACCCCAAGTTTTGAAGCCTCCATAGCTCCAGAAGTCGCCGCCCGTGTGGACCGGAGCAGTCGTGCGGTTGAAGCCTTTAGGGTTATGGGTTACGGGTGGAGGTGCCTCCTTAGGGATTAGGGTTCAGGGTGTGAGGTTTCATGCTCTTTAGGCAAATCCGAATCCTAAACTGTTGGCCCTTTCTAGTGGCAAACCTTAAAGGTTTAGGATTTAGAGAATCATAACCCAAGCTGGAGCACGGTTGTCTGCCATGACGAAGAGCTCGCGGACGGCGCTGCCGCCGTTTGGCACTGGAAGGTCCTCAGCTACAAAGGGGAGGCTCCTCTTTAGGGTTGAGGATTTGCGGGTGAAACGCTCCAAGGCTCATAAGGCATAATACTACCAACGGTAAATGTAAAGTATGAGGGACTAGGTGAGGGACTGTGTGACTATAGGATAAAACCTGGCTAGAACTGGCGTGTTTTGCTACCTGGATTGTGAATGTAAACGTGGGTCCCCTTGGGGGGTTCCAGGGTGTGTGGTATTCGTCAAAAGTATGTTCCTCCCATACAGCTCCGATGTTCCAGCTCTTGCGCTGAAGCCCCAGAAAAGGACCCTTAGCGCAAGTTTGAGGAAGCCATTCAAGTAGTGTGTGGGGTTCAGCGGTTGGGGATCCGGGCAGAGAAAATGTCGGTGTAGGGATTGTAGGCCTAAGCCTTCAGGATCTTGAGAGACTTCTTCAGATGGTACTCTCATCAGAAGAGAATACTACAACTACTGCTGAAGTGCCAACCAACGTCAAGAAAGATGTCGCTGGGCAACAAATTGAAACAGCAATGGTCAGCGAAACGAGGGGACAGTCCATGGCGCAACAATGACAATCCCAATCGCAGTAGCATAGTGTAGAATTGGAGGCCTGGCCCGTCACTTAAAGCAGGCTCAGGCTCACGCCAAGCTTAAGCTAGACACATACCTGTGGCGGCAATGTATCGATACGTGAAAAGTAGAAAACCTGATACCAAGCCATCCAAACAACTTACTGTTGGGTAGGAAGCAAAATGGCCATAATCCCTATGTGAGAAATTCTCTTATTCCCTACTAACCACAGCAAGACAAGTGTAAGGCCCTGCAGATTGCAGGCAGGCAGCAAGCCACCAAGGCACGTAGCCACCTCACTCGCGCGCAGCTGCAATTGTTGAAAGCTCCTTTGTAACCACTCCCATGTATCACGCGCTCTTTTCTTAAAGGGACCCTTTCCATTCGTATTGAAGAAGTCTCTACCAATGGTTGTTACAGGGCAACTCAACACTTCGAAAGCCCGCAGCCTGCGCGATGCTCGCCGACCTCGCTTCCATCCACGAAGACGCGGCAGTAGAAGGAGCAGCCCATAAACCTGAAGGTCTGTAGTATAGTACGGGGGCATTTGTCAGTTGCTTCATCGTTGGGGAGTATTAGGGAGAGGGCATTGGAAGGTCATTGTGTAACGTTGAGACGAACCATCAAAGGCACCCTTTAAATTTTGCATGTTATGACTGAATTATCCAGTCAACGCTGCTCCAGTTTGACCATATAGCCCCCCATTCAAAGGACATTCGTCTACACATGCTCCTGTTTAGGGGTCACGTTAGTTTGAGTAAGGGTTCAACCTTCCGGTGTTGCATTTCGAGAGGAAAAGGAAGCCCTCAGTCTCAGGCACCCTAGGGGTATCCTGCTTGCGGGAGCTATATTGCGATCCCACGTGGTCTGGCCAAAGGATCCTACAAGGGATGCAACTGCCATCTCCCCAAGAGTAAAAAATTCAGTTTCGTCTCATTAACCCTGGCACACAATAATCTTACTGCGAAGGAAGTCAGTTGCTGCCTCGGTCAATACCATTGGCTTCCCACCTTTGTTGTGTCACCAAGCCTTCATCTCAAGCCTGCATGCATCAGCCCTAAAAAGAGTCAAGAAAGAGCAATGACAAATGGCTGAATTGCCACCTGAGAAGCTGGAGCCTCGCATGACCCTTCTGCTTGAAATGGGTGCCTCTGCTGCTTACTGGTCAAATTATCTTACCACTTACTGCTATTGCATGAGAGTTTCCGGAAATGGAGGGACACCAATGTAGAAGCCGAAATGCCAGCATTCTTCTTATATGTGACTCAGAACGGACTCTTGATTTTTGGAAAGCCCTACATCACTGTCATCGCTAATTCCGCCAGGACAGAACTGTCCTGTCGTACGCAGTGTTCTATATGTCGTGTTGGGTTCCTACATCGTGTGCCTCAGGAAATCTTGCACCATCACATACGTCAGAATGCAACATGTTGTCCATAGAAACCATATGTGCCATGAAGCCCGAAACGTACAGCTCTGGGGAACACCCAGAGAATGATACGAATGCTTTGGGGAGGCTTTGGCTTGGACGCAGAAGATGAACATCATCTTGAAATCCGAAGAATTGCCACCACGTGTCACTGGCATTGTTCGTGTTATATACTCGGGAACTGTTCTACTCAAAGACGCTGGCTGACATGATTTCGAGAATTTAGAAAGGCCTTTGTCCTTGAGCAAACCCGGCCTTTGAGCGGTGGGGGATCTCCAGACAGGGATGGGGGAAAGGAGCTGTTCCCAAGCCTTCCATTGAACTCGCATCTACTGAGGATTAATGAGGACTACCCGGTCTTTCCTGGCGCCGCTGCTCTCGCCAGAGGTTTGCGTAGCATCTGACTCTTCTATGTAACGTTGCGGAAGCATGCTTAAGGATAAGAGGAGATACGAGGCCGGGTTGCCCTACACACAGCACCGATTTAGGTCCCGAGACAGACCTTCAGCGGGACAAAATGTTGGGGGGGTGCAGTTAGTAGGGGTCCTTTTTGGGGTCCCCATAGTATGGATTACTGTATATTGGGGTCTATATGACTGGCGTCCCCCAAATTAGGAAACTACCATTTGAGTTATTATGCAAATGGCACTGAATATGAGTTATTATGCAAATGGCACTGAATATGAGAGCGGCAGCAGATTAAGCCATGCTACTCCCGACAGTTTCAGGCGGAAGCCCCATCAGTTGTGGCTCATCCTGTACCGGGACTCTCCATTCGAGAGTCTTCCCGTCTTCAAGAACCCACAGTTAACACTGCAAAGTCGTAACAAAGACCTGTCGTTTTCAAAAGGGGACAGTATGAGGTATTCAAATGTGGAAGCCTGAATACATGGGAAGACTTTGCTGCTACTTGTAATGCTTGTAGCATTGCGTGTCAAAGAAACTTTCCAACATGCCACAGAAACATTCCAGTTATCTACGCCCTCTGACCTTAAAACCTACTGTCACACTATTTGTTGCGCCCTGAAACCTTCACTAGTCGTAGCACTGCGAACCCTACACCCTAAACCTGCATGAGCCATTCTCTAAACTCCTAGTATCCCCCTTTGTAACCCCTGTAGTAGTCTCCAATGTAAAATCTCCTATGTAGCCCCCCTTTCAGGAGTTTAGACTCTTAGACTATAGTTCACATGGGGGTTTCCTGAAATTAGGGGTACCCTTTTTTTTGGTCCCAATAATAAGGACTATAGTATTTTTGGGTCTATATTGGGGTCCCCTAATTTTGGGAAACTACCACATTAAGTTAGTCCGCCGAGCTGCGGTACATCGCCACACCTCGACGACCCAGGATCCTTTTCTAGGTCGAAAATGGGAAATGGGTTTAGGGCCTAGGGTTTAGGGGTTTAAGGGTCTAGGACATAGGGGTTTAGGGTTAAGGGTTTAGGTACCCAAGGTCTAAGGATCTTTTTGGGTTTTGGTTCTGAAGGTTGAGGATGTTAGGGCTATAGGGTTTAACCTTTTCGGGGTTTTGGGTTGAGAGAAGTAGAAAAGAAAATGGGAAATCAAATGGAGAGTGGATGTAAATAGAGAGAGAGAGAGAGAGAGGGTCTTCAGGGATCGAAAGTATATTGCGAAACACTGGTGACTAGTCTTATCTTTGAGAATAATTAAAAGAGACCATAGGAAAATGAGGGACTATAGTGTAACAAAGCTGTTCCCTACCTTCTTTTCGGATTCAGTGTTGCTTCCCTCCCGTTTGGGGTTTGATGATTGCTTTGGCAAAGAGACGTAAGAGTGCCGGCTGAATCGCACACTGATATTGACGAACATCATGCCGTGTTGAAGCAATGCCGAGGATGGGCAATTCAACTGAATAACTAAACCTTACAAGCCCCACACCATGAATCCCAAAACACTACATCCTAATGATCTTTGGCAAGGCCCAAGGGTCCCCGGCGGCGCAGCATCGACAGAGGACGGCACTGTGGTGCGGTTGGGCGTCAGCTTGGGATCCTGGAAAGCTTGGGGGGTTATAAGATGCCTTTAGAACTTCATTGGGGTTATATAGGGATAATGGAAAAGAAAATGGAAACTACTATATTGGGGTCATATTGGGTTTTAAACATCTTTATGCAATTTGACCCCAGTTGGCTTGACAAGTCCAGAACTTTGGTGCAACACGATTTCTCGCAAACACCGAAGGATAGTAAGTGCTGAGTAGTTCCATGGGTGCTCCTTGTGTCAACATGAATGCAATATACACCCTAACTAAACAGTAGTTTCCATTTTATTTCCATTATTCCTATATATAACCCAATATGTACCCTATTATAATATAGCGCAATATTACCCCAATATTACAAGAACTACAAATGCATGGGCTGCGCAATGACCTCTGAGTTGAACCAACTGTTGGATGGAATTGTAGTTGGCCATGCTCCAAATCCCTACACTTGTCAGGGGTCTCCGTAGCTGCGTTGCTGTTAAGGAACTTAAAATGAGTTACGATGATATGGACATAAAGAAAATGTTTTACACATAATCGCAACTTAGATCAAAATTCCTGAGCAGCAGCCCGGGTAAAGGTCTCCCTCTGCCCAGGCTTCAGCAGTCAATCTGCTGGCCATTTTGACCACGGTGGTGTTCTTAGACAGCAGGTTGCATTTAGGAGCATGTCGCAGTCCACTGACAGTGCATTTGGCCTCTCGGACCCTGCTTGTTTAAAGTTCCCTGAATGCTTGCAGTTCATCAGATTACTGCTGCTACTGGCGAGCTTAATATATCCCACGCTGAACGCTTGACACAAAACCTAGGGGAGGCTTTCAAGGTCGGAGTGCCTGGGGGCTGCTCCATTTAGATTTTCAAATACACTTACGGTTTAGGGTCCACATGCAGTGGCTCTTTCAGAGGTTTCCCTTGCTGCGCTGCACTGCTCCAACATTTCCCACACCATCCCCGGTTGTACCCTACAAGTAGTATATAGTTTACTTAATTATAGGAAAGCATACTAAAGTAATTCTATATAATACAAACCAGGGTATTGTAGCCCATTATCACATTGTGCATGATTGCTGTTGTGCTCGGTATGCATAGGGATTCTTGGGGGGTTGATTCAGTTCAGTGCCTGCGCTGCATAATCGCATGTTGGACACCGCAAAAAGATCAAAAAGGAGTCTATGTGGGGCCCAAGATTGAGGAATCTCTCTTGATTTGTCTCTTGTGTTTTCATGGCCGTTTCCACAAAGGTAGAGGCCCTTTTTTCAACAAGGATCCTAGCCTATGTGGGCACATTGGCGGCATTCCTCTTTCTGGAAATCCCCCTCTGACGATTTAGGGGTTGTCTCGTCCGTAGCATCAACTAGGCCGGGCATGTCTGACCCCAAAGGTAACATCCAGCGCATGCTCGACATACATATATATATATATATAGATAGATATATAGAAACACACATATGAATATAAACAAATACTTACATATGTATATATATATATATTTCCCATATAACTAATGGACTTGAGTTCCTAGTAGGTACTGTATTAGAGACTATACCAAACTAACACAGGAACCCCATATGTCGACCCATGATGGTTCCTTGGTAAGCCTAATACTGACCGTAGCTCAAATAGAGTTTCATATATACAGTGGGCTCTTGTCATGGTATCATTCAAAAAAGAAAGGAAGAACCAGCCACAGAAAAGGTCATGAAAAGGAAATTGGTTGTTGTTCCGCTTCCCTTCCTAGTCTGTCAGGGACCCAAAAGAGAACCTCTAATCTTCGGATACCTCCACACTCATGAAAACACACCTACTTAATAAAAAAAGCGATTACAAGGATTAGAGGGATTTCCAAAAAAAATGTCTCCTTGTTTGAAAACTGACAAAGTCTTTGGGGGGCTTCAATGTAAAATGTTGACCCAATGCAGCAGATAACCACTACTTCATACAGGGGTACAAGCTAACCAAAATGTCTCTGAAAGAAAAGAGACAGAATTCATCAATCCAACCATGTTTCAAAAACTACTCATCTAGGCGCTGTCATCCCCTCCGCGCAGAACAATTCCCAACACCCAACATTGAAAACATCACACACTGTACTATACTGGGAATCTTGTTTGTCACGGGGATTGGCAGTTCGTTATTAGGAGGATGTAGGCCGGGATTTCCCTGCATGAGCCCAGTTTCGTGCCATTTCTGACTTTATCTTTCGTTTGTTGCGAGGGGATAACAACTCAGCCACTTTCTCATCCAGGCTGTAGCACCAGATCTTTTGCCCTTCTGCCATCACCCTTGAACCCCAATCCCTAACCCTTTTTTACGGCAGGACTGAGGAGTTCGCCTGACAAAAACCCTAATCCTAAACCCCGAATATCCCCGAACCCTGATCCCTAAGCCCTAAACCTCGAGGAGGGGAGGGATTTTACAGTTGGGCCTTGGCATCCACAGATGCAAGCACGTCGAAAGCTTTGTCGCTGTTAAAACCTGGTGGTCTCTATCTTCCAGAAGCTAATTCAGCGCTTTAAGGGATTCTGCAAGGAGCTTAGGATGTAGGCCTTACCCTCACACAGACTATCATGGGACCATTTTGGCTCGGGGGAGCGCATGGCTCTTTTCTGATATGTAGAAATGTTTATATAATATGGGTGGATTCTGAAAGTTCTGGGTTGCATTTGAAGATTCCTTACCTGCAAATCACTTTATTGTGGACCTGCCCAAGAGCCCTGTATAAACCCCATGCCCACCATGATATGATCCTGTAATGCCCCTTTACATCGGGGGTTCTTTAAACCGGGGGCCCCATTGTAGACCACCAAAAACTGTAATCCTTATTGTTGGGGCCCCAAGGAAGTGACCTCTCACTTTTGGAACCCGAACCCTACAAACCCTACATAATCCCAGTTTCCATTCCTTCCTATATTGTCTTGTCCACTTGATTCTCTATTGGGGTTATGCGAAAGTCTGGGCACCACCGTTTACCCCCCACAGGTGCCAGGCCACTGGTTTCCATACCTCAGGACACACATACACATGAGACTCCCACTTTAGACATCTAAGTATGCTATAATGCCCATTAGAGAATAGCAAGTAGAAGGACTCTCAAAAATGACCACCTTTTCGGATCTTTTCGGAAACCCGCAGTCAACTGATTCCACCAAGCCCATAGACGCCACTAAATAAAGCTTAAAATCAACCTTCCGCATTCAGCGACTCCACATTGTGTCGGATTAATCTTACTGGTTCTTGCAGGAAATGAAGGAATACAATCCCTATATAGCTCCAAGTAATATACTGCGGCGATGTATTCCATTATTCCCTACTAAGCACCAGTAAGTAACATTCGCAGTGCTGTTACATGGGCTAACCTTCTGACGCTCCTAGTCATTGTTGGGAGATGTTCTGGGCGGCACAACCCTTTGCAGGAGGAACGCCTCATACCTGCAAAGTTATATGGTCCGCATGATGAGAATTACAAGAAAACCGTTCGTTTTTAGACACCTGAATCATCCACTCTACATCCCTTTGTGGCACCCTGAGTCCCCATCAACCCTAAACTCCAAATTAGGTCTTCTGGGTTACATGAGCAAAGGACCCTAGACCTTACTGAAACCTGCAGATCTGCAGATCAGAAGCCAAACTGCCATTCGCCGTCCAGAAGCGTCACCTGCAAATCTGCTGATCCAAATTCAAGGGATAAACCTCGAAACCTAAGCAATGAACTTCAAGGAACCTTAAGCCCAGTTCAACTCACAGCTCTAAAGCCTACACCTTAGCCACCCTTCAAAAACCCAACCGTTGACGGCATTTGAGAGGAAGGAATTAGTTCCGACGCCGTACGCTTTGGGTTGGGGCTTAGATGTTGCCTGAAGAAAGGGTAGCCGACAATCTGCCATGCCAGGAGCCTCTAAACTATCGAAGAAAAGTCGTGAACGTCGCCGCGCGGTGCTGTGACAGGGGCTTGGGATTTCCAACGCCTAATCGCTCAGCTCGGCACCCTAAACAGTACACAGACAGAACGCCATGAAACCTTGGCATGCCATCCTGCGAACTCCAAGCCGCCCAATAAGGCCTTCACCAAGCGGCCCATAAAAAAGGTTGCAATACCACAGGGGAGGAGAGGAGGACAGCCAGGCGCTGTGAACACGCGTTCACAAAGGGACCCGGCAATTTTGCCAAACTTCCAGAAAACAGCCTCATGAAACGCTTGCTACCGCCCTCCATGCAAACATCTTCGTTGGCGCTGCTCACAACGCCAATTCTGGAGCTGGCAGCCGCAAATCCAGCAATTTAAAAGTAGTCAGGGCTTCCGCTAACATGGTCCCTAACTATCCTGATCTTGCAGAAGCTCAAACTGTGGCCCCCCCATATGTAAGAAGTCAAAGGCAGGTCTTTTAATGTCAGAAACACAACTCAACAGAAGATCCCCAAACTGTTCTCAAACCCTGGCTGGACCCCGACATTCGTGTACAACGCCCAGTTCAAGCCCTCAAACCCAAAACACCCCTGACAGTTCAGGCAAAACCCCTGTTCCCACGCTTCAGAGCAATGGGTGCAAGATTTGGGGCACAGTCTACCTCTACAGATACCATTACCACCGTTACAAATCCCTTCCCCGATTAGACAACTAAAGCTGGTGGTCTCATCAGTTCCTGGAAGACTACTGCAAGAATGTCAGGGCTGCTCTCAAAAGGTGTCAGTAGACGGAGTTCCCTCATGAACTCGGTGGGTTTGTTGAAAAGGGTTAGGGCGGCTCCAAACGGAGCCCTAAAGGGATGAGGGTGATCCGTGTCTTCTGGAGTATTATCCCTTTCAGTATCGGACGTAGCTTGAAGATAAGATAAAAAAATATGTGCAGATTCTTTGGGAAATAGGAGTGCTCATGATATCCTAGAGATTTTGCTTTACAAGACGTTCTTCTTATTCTTCTTTTGCTGCTGTTGCTGCTGTTGTTTTTTATTGTTTTTGGTGTTGCTTTTGTTGTTGTTCTTGCTGTTGTTCGTGCTCTTGTTGTTCTTGTTGCTGCTGCTGTTGCTGTGGCTATTCGACAAGTTTCACTTGCCCACCAAAGCATGATGGATTTGCGAAAATGTTGTCGCCTACGGTGCCGTTGCCGTTGTTGTCTTTGCTGACGTCGTCATCATTGTCGTTGTTGTTGTTGTTGTTGTTGTTTCTGCTGCTGCTGTTCTTATGCTTCTTGGTTGTCGCTTGTTGTTGGCTGTTGTTTGCATGGTTGCTTGCACTCCAAATGCTCAAGGACACCCATGACGAGTGAACCCACAGCAGCTTGACACCTTTGGATCTCAAGCTGGTGCCCATGGTCTAGGGAATCTGATTTTTGCTGCGATTTAAACGGCCATTGTTCTATATCCGCATGTACATCTTGAAAACTTTCCCAAATAGAATCCTTGCCACCTCGCGGTCCCCGCCGTACCGCGGCCAAAACGGCGGCGCCGTGCCCAAAACAGTTGGCAGCAGCGCCAAGAATCCATGGAGGGCCAGCCTGAACTGTAACAGTCGCTTTACATGATGGTGAGGTGGTGGTGGTGGCGCCGGCGGCGGCGGTGGTGGGGGGGAGGGTGGGGGTGAGTGGGGTGGTAGGGTGGGGTGGTAGGATGGGGGTGCTAGTGCTGGTGGTGGCGGCGGGAGCGGATATGGCACCGATGGTAGCAGCGATAGGCGTAGCTGTCAGAGGTGCCGCCGGCATACAATAGCAGAGGAGACTAGTAATTATACTCTACTGCGCATTGAGATCGAGAAATCCTGTAGCAAAATCGAGGAAAAGGTAATCACATTAGAGGAACTACGGATGACAAGACATCAGGCAATAACAGCCATGACAGCAAGCACGAGAATTCGCGCAGCTAGCATACCAGACATGCATGAACGCCTGGAAGGTCCTACGGAGTTTGAAGGCTTTTCCGTGGCGTGTCTACATACTTCTTAGCAAGACTTCAAAGCTCCTTCAGATCCGGAGAAAACGTAGCTGCCATGAAAGCTGGACTAGCCACTGTAAATCCCTTTTCAGGTTCCTAGTTTCATGTCGTTCGGGGGTGGCAATATATGCAACTTGACATCCATTGCGCTGGCAGCTGACGTGGGGACAATGTTGTAGTCGCCTGGGGCTTAAATCTTTCCCGCTAGGCAGATATCAGGTCTCACTAAAGCACGTCGACCAGTCAAATGATTTCTGCCCAGAAGCTGCATGGCCATGACGGCGACCACTGCTACACCTAGCTCCTCTTTGGCCAAAACTGACAGCATCTAGGGAAATGCAAAAGCCATGTGGGGTGGCTGTTCTGGCTGAATGCTCGCTCCTCCTGCTTTTCGTTTAGCCGGTTAGCCCTTCTACCAACATTTATTTCAAGCGTTGACCTACCTGGTATCATGCGGCAATCACAGCAAATAAATGTGCAGAATCCATGCGCCAGGCACCTCAAGAACTCTACTTGGAGTGTCAGGGAAGCTCGGGAACCTAAGGAGTTCTCAGCAACTATACTTATGCCTCCTTTTCAATTCTTACCACTTTCTGAATCCCGCTTGCTGACACTCCAAGCAAGGCATCCTACATGTGGGATTTGCCAAGGACACCATAAAAGCACCCCCCAATTTGCGAAACTTCCACCAAGCCTAGTGAGCCCTGCTGGCTTGGACGGCAAAGCACCCCGCACAAATCCAGCTTTAGCATCCGCCAAAGGAATCCCAACAATCCCTTCATAATTTTTGGGAGCTATTGTGAGAAGGGTCCAGATTTTATGAGACAAGCTAGCCGGCTTGGGCTCTCTATGTGAGGCTTCTGAAAAGGCCACATGGACAATCTCCGACTACTTGCATCGTCTCCATGCCCAACACGAAGTGCCTCATAATCGCATCTGGGATTAGAATCGAAGCTGTCTTCGAACTTCAACTTGAGGATTCTCGCTCGTACCTCTCGGGCATCACTCTTGAAAACCATGAGTGGAACTTGGGGCCTTCGGGCCGCCAGCTTTTTGTTCGCAGCACGCGCTGTCTCTGGAGGATGCTGTGCAGGTTTGCAGGCACCAGAGGTGCACTCTGTGAGGTCTGCATAGAGGGAAACCTCTCACAAACAGGATACCGGCTTTGTACTGGGGCTCTGTATGGAGGACACTGATTTATACACGGTCGCTGAAGGCTTGTGGCTTGTGTCATAACACTGAACAATGCATTTCTACAGTCCCCGCCTGCACTGAAGTCTGGAATCTCCCATTTGTAGCTCGTCCGACAGATTGTTGTGACTATGAATCTTGAGGGGCCATGGCTGAGAATGTCAAAGAGAATTCAAGCCACCAAGTCATAGTTATCTGCCAGCGCTTTCAATCTGTTCCATTCCACGACCCGACGAACAAACAAGACAGAAACCATCACATAACGGTCGAGCAGCTTTCATCTTCGTTTCTTAGAGACATTGGAAGCATAACATCAAGTCTAAAATTAATGCCGCGCGCGAAACCCTGAATCCGAATAGTGTCTGTCACCTGCTTGGCTATTGTACATAACCCCATGCCTCCGATTCAAAGTCTCAAGCCCGACAATGTGTGCAACCTCAGTATGCCCAATGCGGAACTAAATGGTTGAAAGCTAGATGTCTTTCTCAATCTTGGGACCTACAGTGGATAGCTCGGTCCGCCTGTGGCGCCTGCCCTCTGCTTTGACAAGCAACGGAACTGAAACCAAGGAATGCATAATTTGGTTGTCCTGCACGAGGGCTCCGCAAGACCGTGGATAGCCTAAATCCCAAACCCGATGGCTTAGATAGGCTGGCGGTTTCTTTGTTTGCAACCCATATACCTGGATATAGTCCGTACTTATCCTCACGCGCTCTATCTATGTAACCATTTGAAACTAAAACCTTGTTCAAGGAGATCTCTGATCTGTCAATTCAATGACCTGAGGTCTTTACCCCATGGTCCCTGCCCAGTCATAAAGGTTTGGCAAAAGCGTGTGGGCTATTGTCAAAATTCTTGCCCTCTTTGGCTCTAGGGCACAATTGGCACCTAGTACAGTATTTAGCAGCACCAAAATCGGAATCTGATTTCTAGGAACTACCCATGTGACTGTACGCCAAAGGCCAGCAGCCATCCTCTCTTTCCGTGGCGGACGGGAAAAGTGGAGCTTTCATTTCTACCAAAAGTATTTGCAAGGGTTAGCAGGGAATAAAGGAATATACTACATAGGGGAGATAATTCTGTTACCTACTAACCACCCGTAAGAAAAATGGGCAACAGTAAAAATCAACATGAGAACCATGGGCAAACTGTCGTACTGGCCGCATAGGTCTTGGATTTCATATCATAATGTGGAGAAATATCTTAAAAGGGGTACCTCTGGGGAGGGATAGGCGGGGGCTTCAAGAGGATTCTAGGGCCCCCTGTCAGGATCACATGAAGGCTACTTCGAGCAACTTCCATGTGGAGTCCAATGCTGCGTAAACCCCAAACCCTAAACCTCGACATACCCCGACGATGTGATGGCCACTCCACAAGCAATCCTGCATATCACCGCACGATGTAATGGGGATATAAAGAACAGGGATTCATTGGGATACATCTGTGTATATATATATATGTGTGTGTGTGGTAGAGTGGTGGAACAGAAAATAGAAACTCCTACAGGATTTAGGTCTCAGCTCTTTGGCTTCACGAACAAAGGTGCCAAAGTTGCCCTTGCAATACTCCTTGAAGTTCATGTCATTCAAGTGATGCTTTGGCCCACGATATCACTATGCTCTTCAGGCGTGAACATTGTGGTGCTGAGCTGCAAATCACACTAAACTCCTACACACCCCAAAAAGCGCTAAACCCCGACACCCTTAACCCTCCAATAGAACCTACACCCTTGCAATGCCCTCGTGCACGGGGAAGCACCTTTGGCTGCGCCTGAAAGGGTTGAAGGGAGCCAAAACATAAGGAAAGAGCCCATCGGGGTAATGTTAGGGTTATATTACTCCGCGCTATCTCTTTAGGGTTATATTGGGGTTATATATCGATAATGGAAAATAACATGGAAACTACAATAGGGTTAGGGTTTAGGGTGGTTATGGGGGTAGAACTGGTAGGCTGCAGTCGCACGAGGACTACCGAATTCCTATTGTTGCAGGTTTCTGCACCTCTTCCCAGCGACAGTTCTTCTGCTGCGCTGTCCATGGAATTTTAATCTGTTCCTTGTCGGCATGCTTTACATTTCTCATGGGTTTTTCATTATGATTAATACAAAAAGGCTTTAGTGAACGAACACCAAGTACACTACCCCCGACCACAGGCTGCTGATTTTCAGCTCCCTTGTGCCTGTGAGGCTATGAGCCTGCCCATGCCCTCGAAAATTCGAGTTCCACGCAGCCTCTAAGTTAAAATTCAAAAGCATCAGCCGCGGCACCGCAGAGGAGCTAGGCGTTGTCCTATAAAACCCCATGGAAGTACCCTAGTGTAGGTCCCAAAGGCACCAGGCCTTGCACCATGACCCAAAGTTTAATTTGCACCAAAAACTTCAGGAAAACTGGACGTTTGCAGAAAGAGTCGGTCAGTGGACACAGTTTCAGGGTGGAAAGCAGCACCTGCCAAATGTGAAAACCTGCCTATCGGCC
Organism: Symbiodinium pilosum; assembly: GCA_905231905.1. Lineage (NCBI taxonomy): Eukaryota > Dinophyceae > Suessiales > Symbiodiniaceae > Symbiodinium > Symbiodinium pilosum. The sequence goes on along the minus strand of CAJNIZ010000352.1, from coordinate 14,247 downwards.
TCAGATAATTCTGGTATGACCAACCCGCACATATTTAAAACTCCAAATTGTTTACGTAGGATTTAGGGTTCAGAAGTTTGAGACACGAAGCTGTTTGCGCCTCCCTACACCTTCCTGCTAAGGTACTTCGAGGGTCAGGAGGACATAGGTGCAGATGGCTAAGGTAATTCAGTGGCTCATTTTGGCTCTAAGTGAATATTCTTTCCAAGTCCCTGACCTGCCAAGTAGACTCCTTACAGTAACCTGGAGAGGGTAGCAATCAGATAAGCTCGACTAGGGCCTTGCATAGCAGCCTACAAGACATCAAGCCCCTTTCCCCTAATAAGAACAAAGCCCACCACCTGACTAATAATGAGTTCTGGTATGAGATAGAGCTAGTTAGAGGACTATCTGTTGGCCGTGTGGTTAAGTAGTAGGCGGCAACTACAAAAAATATAGCAGCAGGATCTTCAAAGCTATTCATGCGTCTGCCTTTCTAATATCTTGATGTTTTGCAATGTCATTCAGAGTGCTGGAAAAGTGAGTTCGTCCCACTGCCACTCCTACTCACTATGCTAAATGCTTGTGCTTCCTAGACCCCAACCCTGAACCTTTCAAACATCATCCATCCGCCAGGGCCTTGCTTTTGCAAACTGGAAACTCGCCGTTCACTTGAAACCTTCGGCGAACTCCTTTAAAATGCACTTCGAGAGTTTCTCAAAACGCAAAATCTGAACCCCTAATGCCAGGACACAGCAAAGGAACCTGCTGTTTTGAGAAACTCTCGTCCAGCCTCTGCTGGACTTGGCCCAAGCGCAGGTGGTGAGGTGCTCTCCACTGGGGTGGTGTGGTGGGTAGCGGGTGGTGACGTGCGGGAGACAGGATCAAGTACTTGGTGATTTGGTATTTGACGAGTCGTGAGCAGCAACTCCCAGCTCTGCATCCTCGGGACCAGTGATTGAAACGATTGCCACAGGCTCCTTAGCTGGCAGTCCGCTGTTGCCGGCTGAAGTACTTGAGGATCTCGTCCAGCAGTAAGACAGGTAGTGAGAAGACAGCCACCAACCTCTGCAAGATGGCACCCTATGCGATTTGGATAAGAAAGCATGAGCAGCCGTACCGGGCCTGACCCAACAATGCCTCTCGAAAATTGCACATTTGAGTTGGATTCTTTGACCTCTTCGCGAAGGAAATTCCTACGTCTTTCTTGCTGAGTAGTTCTGGGTTCTTCTTCTCATACCTCAATACTTGAGGAAACTGTTTCTAGAGGGACACTAGCACAGTCCTGGGTGGTCTCGTGGCGTCTTTGGAGGCAAATGTGATTTAGTCCCTGCTCCTATTGAACACTCCCCTCTCCATTACTGTTGAACATGTCCCCTAATACTTGGGCTTGTGTTAAAACAGGAGATTCTTCAACGAGTACTATCTAGAGGATACATTGACAGTTGACAGACACCCATTCCAGGGTGATGCAACTTTAGCTGTCTGGAACCCTGGCCAAAGTATTAATTAAGCCGCCTTCAACTAGTATCGGGGGGCAAAGCCTAGAGCTGTTTCCAGGACCGGCCTAGACTAGAGGAAGCCTGTGAAACCAAAACACTGAGGGTTGTGGGTTGTAACTGTCAAGTCGGAACTCTGAACCCCCAAATCCTAAGCCCTTTGACGCCCTTTGACTCAATCTGAACAGGCCAAAAGCATCCAGTCGTGCCAATCAAGCGGACAAACGCCAAACACGCTGGCCAGAACGGGTGTGTACCTGAGTTCATGGCCCATGAAGGCATATTTGCCGCCTTCTGCTTTTGAGAGTTTGGGAGTGCCCGTACGAAGGATTATGGCGAGACTTCTAAGGCCCGAGATTTGGAAATGGCGTTTACTCTCGCAAAGGTGATGGAGGACCGCTGTGAAATCTAGCACGTGGCGCACCACAAATCACAAGTGAGTGCATCATACAACAAATGTGATGCATGTTCACCAGTGCAACATACAAGTTAATAATCTGGCCACCATCTGCACGCCATGAGCTCACGCATGGATCCGTACCAAAAAATTGGATCCTCTCTCTGTGGCCCGCCTCATTGAAACAAGACCCGCCCTAACTGACCAACAGGGGAACCAACAGTTCGAGTACTCACATGCAAAGGTGCAGGATCAAGCAGTGCAGAGCCGCAGAGCCCCCGCCTCAGCCGCGAGCGCTGCAAAGGTAAAGCATGCTGAGGGGTCGGTCAAAACGTTGGGGGTGCACCGCTGTAAATGCAAGGGTTTACAGCAAAAAGCGCACCTAGGGCTTCGATGCGGGAAATATCCTTGTGGAGCTTTTAAAGGTTTCCGTGCATTGTGGTTGTCAAGAAGAAACTGCCTGCAGTTTGTTGTAGGCGCAGTGCTACACGGGGTTGCATGGTCAATTGAGGCTTGCCCTGGGCATGGTGGGTTGGCTTTGGGTTCTGTAGATTCACTGTAGATTCTGTGAAGTTCCTTTTAAGATGGGGTCGCAACGTTTCCTTGTCCTCATTCTGAGACAGAGCCCTCTGACCCTATAGGTCAGGTGTTGGTAGCAGCTCCTTTCCCTCATTCCAACCTTTGCAGAACGCAGGAAAATGTCCATCGTTGATCTGACCCTTTTGGCGAGCCCTGAACTCCGTCCCTCAGCCAAATCCGCAATCATGCATCCTGAGCACCAAGCCCCTGCCTCAAGCCCCCTAATCCTGAGATTTCTGCCAACCCGATGCCATTAGATTCAGGAAATTGAAGCCTTCAACTCTGCCCAGGGGCAAGCAACCACGAGGTAGGGATTTGTCCACGGAGGTCGCATCAACAGCGAGCTGTCCTCTTGAGCAGTGGTCTTTCGGTGTATGTGCAGCGCTACCCGCACTTCTGGATAAGAGGACAACAGCCATGTCTGGTCTTCTGAGCTTCATGTTTATAAGTTTAGTAGGATCATGGTTAATTTCCTGTGGATGTCAAAAGCATGGTTCACTTCGTTTGAAGACCTGAAGGTTGACACACGGAAACACGGAAGTGGGGAAGCCAAAGCAACATCTCGCCCGATTCCTGCCCTCTTTGCAACATACTATCCTACACGTGTCTAGTGAATGCCAGACTTCCCGGACCCCACAGGACTTTCTGCCCAAATGGTTACACTTTCAACTTTAATCTTATAAGTACTTTTTCAAAAGGAGAACGTGACAACTTTTCTGGATGATTCTTGAATTTTCTGCACGGCTTTGCAAGTTTTCTGGAAATCCCAGCCCGGTCCTCAGACACAGCGTTGAAGGCGTTCAGCAGCTGGATCATGACCTTCCAAGCTGGCGGCAGTGACAGCTTAACATGTCTCACACGGGGTTATTGTGAAAGGGGGCCCCAATTATGCACCCCAAAATAATGTACTCCTTCTTGTAGGGACCCCCGGAAATGGACCCCTGAATGGGAAGCCCCAACATCTTGATCCAGCTTCTCGCTGGCATGCCGCATGGAGGGTCAGGGGGCACACTTATAAGCCTTATGAGCCGTCCGATAACCCCAAATATCCCCATTATTCACCTACTTGCTGAGCCCTCCTGACCATCCGAGCACTGATATCCTTCGGATCACTGTTGGGTTTTGGGGTATGGCGTTATTGCAGTAAGGAATAACTTTAAGGGGAAAATTGTAAAGTCACAAGCTTCTACATGCGGAACCAACTTACCAGCGCCACAATGCACGAACCCTGCAAAAGGTAGTTTCCACTTTCTTTCCATTCCCCTTTATACCCCTACATAACCCCTACACCCTAAACTCTAAACCCTAAACATCCATTTGATGTTCCATTTGATTCTTCATTGTAGTACCTCTTTGCCGTTTCAAATCTAGAGGCTGCGGAAGCTAGACACAAAAAAGGCACCGAGGGGTATGTTCAGTTCGGCTTAGGAGGTTAGCGCATATTGGGAGCTGTCATGCCTTGTCTGCGCGCGCACAACTTCTTGAGCACCCCTATGTAAATCCTTAAGCTGCAAGATTCTTACCCATCATGCACTAGTCGCTGCGAAGCCCGAAGCGCTAAACATGGACCTCAAAAGCTCGGACTCCATGTGGCCCTTGCGAACTTCACAAGCGTTTTCTACCCCACAGCTCCTACACTGACCTGACTAATTTGGATTGAAGAAGGCAACCTTAAACGCTAAACCCTGGCAACGACTCGTACAATCATGGGTTAGGGACTTTCGGGGTGCGAGTTTCAGGGCTTCTGTTTCCTTGTTGGGATGTTACCAAAACACATTAGTGTCCATCACATGCACTATTGGGCTTAATATCAAAACTCATATGTGTCGAAATGCTGTATTGGGTTTGATACATAAACAAGACAAATGCTAGCTTCTGTAAATCAAGCGGCCCAAACATAGTCCCCCAGTACTCAGTATAACATAATCTTCATCATGGGGACCCCAAAATGGTAACCCTCTTTCTGGGAAACCCCAAACCCTATTAACCACTACGTAATACAAACCACTACATAGTCCCAGCTTCCATAAAAATCTATGAATCCCTGTCTAGCCCCTATTATTCCTATGACCCCTACCCAGTCATGTTCAGAACCCTACACCCTAAAGCCCCAGGCTTCAGGTTTCGGTTTGTGACCCCTGGCCCGGCCAGGACGGTGATGGACAGGGTGGCCGCCTTGACTTTGCCGACCTGTACTTGGGTAATGATGGTTTAGGGCTTAGGGTTTAGGGGTGATGGATCCCCTTAAGAGGGTACTACTAATAGTAGTAGACTATTGTTACTACTGTTCCTATGATAACTGCCATTACTGTACAGTGGGTAGTTCTGGATCCCCTTAAATTGGGTTGCTGTTAAGGAACTTGAATTAAAATTACTACCATACCATACGAGGCGGAAACCCTGCTATTCACGAGATCCCCATACTATGGCAACTTAGTTGAAGTTCCTTAACAGCAACCCCGGAAAAGGGTTATAGGTGGCAGAATAAAAGTCGTAGGATGGGTATTATATACACAAATGGAGTTTCATGCAGTTTGCCAAATTTGGGGCCCGAGACGAGGGCCTGTGCCTTCGTTGGTATCTGAAGGGCCCACCATGTTGAGTGGGTTTCAAATGTAAGATGTCTGCCTGTGTGGTTACAAGTCCCTTCATTCTTTTCAGCCTCACTACCCTCGAGCCTCCAAGGAGAGATTGGCCCTAAGAGCAATCTTGAAGATGCAGAAACTAAAGCAGACCCCGGCAGAAAGAGTTACAGAGGGCTAACATGGGGCTTTCTCGCGTTTACACCTCTCTGCCGAGGCATTTCGAGCCTGTTTTCAGATCTACGCCATGTCCTGAGGACGTCTCAGGGAGAGCTATGCTAGGTATGAGAGCACAGGAGCAGTTTGAAGAGCTTTGCGCTAATAAGGGGGGGCCCTTATGCATTCTGAAGGCTTGTCTTAAACAGATCTGAGCCGCAAGCTTCAGAATGCTGAGTGCTTGTCGCTTAAGTTTTGTAGCAGTTTTTCACGCCAAAGGGAATCGCCTCTAGTCACGGAAGCGGATAAGCCCGACAACTTCGGGGGTAATACAGCTTATCAAAGATGCGAGTCATTGGGGCCCCTCGGAACAAAGAGTCCTACCTTCTGGTTCTGGACTTGAAGACGAGCTTGAAAATTTGGACAAGACCGCCATCTTGGTATTATGGGAATGGCTTTCGATTAGCTTAACTGTGAATTCCTCTCAAAGATAAGTCAGCATCAGGGTTCGGACAGCTCCTGACTGCGGGTCCTATGCACGAGCAAGCTGGAGCTTTTGGACCTTTTGAGATTTGTCAGACCTGCCTCGAGACTTGCCTTTAGCACGACAATATGCTGTGATACACATTTCTTGCAGATGCTCCGTGGGAAGACCAGAAGGAAGATCTGTTTTGCCGAAGATTGAGGGGATGGTGTGAGTGAGGAACTTTGAGTACAGGATGTCTGCCGATCAATCCGCCGGGGCCCATAGTCGCTGTCACCAAATTCTTGTGACAGCGAGCATGCGAAGGGATTTTCCGAAATTCCAACATTGAAAGCAGCATCCCCTGCCCGCAGCGTGGTACGCTGGTCCTCGGACTATTGCCTTTTAGGATGCACGTGCAGGCTATGCTATGAGTGATGTTCAATGTTAAAAGGAGCAAAGGTGTTGACCATATGGGCTGGTGGTTCAGACGGATCATTTAAGCCTGCGCCGCTCGTTCTGCATTGGTAAGATCGAGAGGTTCCAGGAATAATAGCATAACAGCCGCAATAGTAATGGTAACTGTGATACGGCAGGATACGAGGATACGGCAGGGACAGAGTACTCCAATCTTACTCAGCAAGTAGTAGGCAACCTATGTCTCATGACCGGGCCACTGTAAAGTAGCTGCAGGCATCGCCAGTGAAGTCCAAGTCCAGAATCGGATTGGCATCGAACCCCTCAGTTTTAAGGATTGGGGGCTTGAGTTTTAGAATCTAATTAAGCAGCTTGTGGTTTGGTGATTGGTGGTGTATAGGGCGAGAATTTCGGGATTTTAGGGGTGCAGGGTATTTTAGGTTCTCCCAAACTTTAGAGCAAGTTCATGGCCATCTTGTGCTTGGCCCTTCTCGGGATCCAAGTGAGGTCCTGATCCTACTTATAGTTCCCCTTAAGTAGATAGAATATGGGGTTTCTGGGGATCTTATTGTAATATACCCAAAGCCATATTCTATCTACTTAAGTGGGACTATATGCAGTGGAAGGAAGAAACTTGCATCTCTACGTCGTTAACAGCCGGTATCTATGGCCATGAAAAACTCTTGCTTCTACGCCACAAGAGGAAAGGTTGCTGAGTTAGTTGGCACGGGGGCCATGCTCGAAATGTGATTTTAATTTCGGCCTTTCCAGAAGTGTTTTTGAGATCTTGGATGATGTAAAGATTTTACCCATCCTATACCCCAAAATGCGATACTCCTGATTATAAGCAACTTCCCCAAAAGAAACATTTTTGAACCGCGTGGGACACGGCCTGCTCTGGTTGAAGGTCTACAGCACAGGGTATAAGCGTGGTGTGGGGTTGGGAGTGTAAGGATGTGGTTCAGAAAGTTGGCAACAGAGGAAGAGGTCTGCAAAGTCTGAGAAATTTCAAGAAGCTCATAGACGAGTAATTAGAGGCTACGAGGATCAAATCCCCCAAGAATCCCTTCTCCGAAATTAAGCAGCCACCCGTAATCATTCAACGCTCTGCAGGTCGTTGTAAATTCGAGGAGAAGGAGTAGGAGCCTTTCTAAACGGTCGGGGATCAGGAGTGGTTATGCCTTGAAAAGACATGTCGAGCTCCTCGCGCAATCCCTTATTGTTATGGTCCCCCTTAAGTAGATAGATTTTGGCTTTGGGATTTTTACAATAAGATCCCCATATACCCCATATTCTATCTACTTGAATAAGATTATGTGTACTACCACTGTCCTACAAGTTGACTTAGGGAGATAAGAGCCCGTCTCAGCAGTGAACTAGCTTCCAGTGGCTGTATTTCAAATAATGGCGGAGCGGCTCTAGGGCAAGGGGCAAAAATTAAGGCTGCGAGTCAAACAGCTCGAACAAAACCTCTGTATGCAAGTCCTAAACGGTGCCTTACTCCCAGGTAAAGTCCTGTGCAATCCTCCTTCTAGAAAAATTGGAGGACAACTGAAATCAGGGTCAGCTGGCACCCCATGAGGAGCACTGGCCCCAGTTCATGAGCTGCTCCAGCGAAACCTGCAGGGTTACAGTCTTCCACCTCCATGACCGCATAGTGGCATAGACTTTGCAGAGACTTCGGGGCTTAGTGAAGTAGAGTTGGGGTTTGGGAGGGCGCATTGTAGATTTGCAGGCCCTCATTTCTAGTTCATTGATGACTTCATGAGTCGCCTTGCCGGTAGTTGAATTAGAAGTTTCCAGGTTTGGAGATCGCTGGCGGTAACCCTCATGATATAGGGCTTGCATGCAAAGATTTGAGACACGGAAGTGCGAGGGGAAAGCTCTACACCTGAAAGCCCTGTAATGAGCTGAACTGTTTTAGGGTGAGGTTTCATGGGTTCGGGGCGCCGCGGTTTTCAGTTCCGCTTGTACCAAATGTAGGGGGTTCTCTGTACTGCGGGGCCTACGATGCTTACCATCTGTACGAACTTCTCTCCTCAGTACCTTCACTTGCCCATGCTTGCATAATGAGGGTAGGCTAGGCTCTCCAGGTTTGAAGGCTTCCGCTACACTGCTTGGACTGTATCGGCTTTGTGGATTTGGGGGTCCCATGCTTTATCGTGCGGAAGTGCCATCTACTCATCTACTCAAGTTTCTTTGTGGCAGTCTTGAGTGGACCATATTTTTCAAATCACAGCCCACCAGCGTGTGTCCGTCGTCGCCGGCATCGTAGCAGAACCTGGGAGAGAACTGGCATCTCATGCAGGTGACGGAATAGGCAGGATGTAGGTTTCCACAGGTGGCCACACTGCAGTTCAAGTAGATGCCGGAGGATCATGGCTGATGACAGAATCTTTGTACCATCTGTCTCGAGCTCTCACGCTTAGCTTGTCTTGGCGACTTCACGGACAGGCAATGGAAAAGAAAATAGAAACTCCTATAATATAATTATGTTATGACGAACAAATTCTCAAGTGGCAACGCAAAACTGAAAGAATTCGGTCGCTGTCGCCGTGAACCCCGAAAGAATACAGAGTACGGCACCTGAGCTGAATATACCTGATGCAGATCTAGCAACCAGTAAATGAAGACTCCAACTGTGGCAAGGCCGACGTAAACGCCAATCCTCAGGATCACGGCTTCCAAGTAGATCGTTGGACGGTTTAGGGATTGGCGGTTTCAGGTTGGGGGTTGGCCAGCTTCCGCAGCGTTTGGGTTGAGAAACGAGAGCTGTAGCGTACAAGGCTGCAGTAGTAGATCCTCAGGTGACCCCCCCCCTCCCCCCACAAAAAAGTGACAAAAATAATGCAAGAAGGACCGCTTCTGTGGACTGCCAAAGAAGTAGCCATTCAATCTCTAGACTGAAGATGTGAGCCTGGAAGAATGACAAGATTACTGGGATGCGTCATTCTTTGAACAGCTGAGCTCCAATACTTCAAGTTCCACATTCCAACTGACACTTACCCCCTTGGCTGCTGCCGTATGGGCAAAACGGCGTGCTTTCCAGAAGCTTTTTTCCAGAATTCTCACAGTTGCCAACTAATTTGTGTGTGAGTGTTAGGTACATCAAGATACCAGCTTGGAGAATGCCCATAACACTAAGGACCCAACACGCAGGTCTGTACTGGCAGGTGGTGGGCATCTCTACCACGAGGGGGAACTAGCAGTCAAAGATCTGGATCTTGGCACAATGCCGGCAAGCTTGGAAGGACAAGAGTGGCCATTTAGGGATTGTAGAGTTTGATATCTTCCCTGCAATAAGTAACCCGCAGTAAACCCGAGTTTTTGTGGGGTTTCCCAAAATTAGGGGTCCCTTCTTGGGGGTCCCCATGATAAGAATTAGAATAGTATTCTGGGGTCTATTTTGGGGTCCCCCTGTTTTGGGAAACTACCATTTAGGCATGCCCAGAGAAGGCTGCGATACCGTGCTGGCGATCATGCTGGCACGAATTTGTAGATTTGATCTCTTTTCGCGGCCGGCATGATCATCTGTGGGTGTGGTGTCATTGCAAGTCTTACACAAGGCTAGTATCGCAGCTTCTTCATGGAGACCATGGATGCTCGTGACCCGTGACCATCTATTCGGGGTGTACCCTGGGTCCTGCCCCCACCCATTAACAGTCTGTAGTAGGAGTCATGTTAAGGGCTCTATATACTTGTACGATTAATGTTATCCAACTGTTACTGAGTGGGGGCAGTACCCAAGGTATACCAGGTAAGCATTGTCAAGTTATACATGACCCCATGTTCTCCGTGCTGCCCAAGCATCGTGAGATATCTGAACCTTGGCTACACATGTTACTGGCATTGAGGTCTGGAGAAAGAATTGCAAACAAGGTGGTAAGCCGGCGCAGTCAAGCGTTTACCCAGATCCTCACATCTGCAAACCTGAAGAGTATCTTCTCCGTCAATTTCCTTACTAAACGCAGATTTGCAGTGAATAAACACAACAAATTGCGGAAGATGCTGACTTAGTACATATGCATATCTAAAGTGTGTTGTACCTTGTAAATAATGCCCCCACCCTGCAACAGTCATACAGTACCCTTTCCTGCAAGTAGAATATGACACGACTGTCTTAGGGCTTCAGGGACAGAAATCACACTACACACGAGGGTCACGAGGATGGCTGTGTGGGGGAACTCTGTTTCATGGCTCCTTTTTCTGGAAATCCCTGTGCAAGGTATTCCCTTGCTTAGGCAGGACTTCTCTAGATTTTTAGTATCAACCTCCCATGCTGAGCCAATGCTGGAAAAACATCTGTCTGATTTTATCCATGGCCTGTCTTTGTATGAGTCCCACCATGAAACAACAGCTTTATCTTATCCCCCTCTCCTCTCCCTTCTATATCCCCATACATCCCTCTGCACCCTGTTTCCATCTTGTTTTTCCATATTCTTGTCCATTTTCTGTCTCTTTAAGACGGAAGCCAGGAAGCAGCGCCCAGCCAGAGATTAGCGTATCATCCTTGCTAAGGATGCATTTGTGGACTTACAGGCAGAAACATCCCTAAGCAACCTTGAGCAGGAGGGAGCTGTAATACAGAGAAGGACCATGAGACAGTGCCGCGCAAGGGTTCAATGAATGCGGCACTCTAGTATGAAATCCTTGCACTACTAGTAAAATGCCCTCTCGATATTGGATAATAACTGCAAGGAATCGAAACCCTCGATAACCGGTTTCCAAAGGAATCCGCTAGCAGATGTGAATGATAGGTCCGAGGGCTTAAAATACAGAAGACATGCAGGCCTGAATTTCCCAAAACGTTCTCGCTGCTGCCACAGAAACCATATGGATTGGCATACGAGACTAACAGCAAACGGGCAAACACCTTGTAATCATACATATTGCTCCCGGCCCCGGATGATTTGTCATTACTTTAGAGGGGGTGGCTGCATACATCAACATTAACACATGGAATAGAATCGTATATCATGGCTTGCATTTACTCGACATCAGATCCGGTTGGGGTGCACCGAAAACATTCTTTTTCTTGAGGGCCATGGGGTGTTATATCATCCTTATGATCAGGACGCCACTGCTGTAGGGATCTGCGTGACAACGTATTTTGAAGAAGCTGCAACTAGACAGGCCCACTAAATGGGGTGTAAAGGCCTTCTAGTCTTAGAGCCCAGCCACCAACGAGGCCCCTAGAGCCCAAAGCTCCAACAGCCTCCAGCCAGCACAGCCCAAACTTCTCTGATGTGCTTTTACTCTACGGGGGGCTTATGACTATTTGGCGATTTGGGGGGGTGAGGGTCGGGGGATTGTATCCCAGGGGAAGGCACTCAACGGGTATTCGCCAGAACCGTAACCGCCTGCTGGCCCTGAAAAACCAATCTCAATAAAGCACCTTGTTACAGGTGATTCCTTCCCCAGGGCATGAAAGGAGAGCTGATCAGAATCATAACAACCGAATGTACAGGGACTTCTCAAAAGATCTGTTCTTCTATTCCCTACTAACTAGCAACAAGCTTTGGGACCCAGATCTCTGCCAACCACCACGTGGCTCGTGAACCTTAGAACCGGCAACAACCAATGTGCTACCATAAGCCTTTCCTTCCCTTCCTGCCCATAAATGAATCTCTTCCTTGCGAAGCAAGGTCTCACCCTTATGAAGTGCCGCCAATGAAGGCATTGTAGTACAATAATGGGCAGTATTTGGCAACAGAGGTGAAGAGTGTTTCGAAAGGAGTAAGTGAGTAGCTTGAGGGCTATCTTCCCGAAAAGTCCGGGAACCCACGACGGTTTAACAAGCCAAATCGGGCTATGCAAAAGAATTGGCCCGGTGACGAAAAAGCCGAGGAGAAAGATACAACATGTATGGATTACCGACCTTCCATGCCAGCAGAATCATGCCTATCCTTCGTCACCACCCTCCACTCCCCGCAGAAAGCCCGAAGAGTAGCTCTCCGAAGAACTGGTTCCCTACCCTTCCCAAAGTGACATGGGCCCTTCAGCTTTTAGGGTTCGAGTACTGCGCTCGTATAAGAACCATCTTAGTCACGGATAAGCCGTCCGAGAGTCCTTGCGTCGAGGAGCTTCTGACATGACCTTCACGAGAGGAGTGCCCAATGCGCACTAGGCCCTTTTCAAAGGGATAAATAAGAGTAGAACTTCAAATCAAAAGCTGAAGTCAAGACTTGAAATGAAATGGGCTTCTAATCAGACTAGACATCCCTGGTGAGTCCTAGAATTGCTCCAGGTCATCCTACACAGGCTTCTGCCTAGACCTCCCCTTCAACAAGCTTGCCCATTCCTTAGAATCCAAAGTTTCGTCATGGGCCTCAGGTCTATCGTTCTCGCTCTTTTGCGCTCATCTGTTCTCGTTGAATGTAGGATCACCAGCAGCAATTTCAACATGAGCCGGGCTGATCATAGCTATTTTCGCAGAGGGCGTATTTACTTTTGAAATTCGAGTAACGAGCATAAGGCTTGAGTTAACTGTGTAGGGGGGCGTGGAAGTATGCCCTTTGCAGGCTTTTGGCTTGAAAGCTTATGCTTGAGAGCGTAGGATGTAGAATGTAGAATTATAAGTTGAAGCTTTGGTGGTTCCAGTGCGAGTTGTTGGTTGAGGAATGGATACACTCAGGGTGCCGTAGGCAAGCACACCAAACCTACAGACATTAGCATAGACACGGGACCTTTCTGCTGGGGAACCTGCAGGGACGGTCTGCAGAGGTTTAAGGCTTCAATGGGCACTCAGTCCATTAAGAACTAATTCACGATTGGAACAGCAAAGTCTCTGTGCTCGATGTTGGGCTCAGCTGATTTTCTCAAATCTATGGCATACTGCAATCCCCACCTGCAACCCAAACAACAGCGACCGCAATCCCCCAATCCATCCCTGGCGTCCTAAAGTTACTGGCGGTTGGCAGGGAGTGGAAGAAGGGAGTAGTTCCTGTATGACCACTATTATGGAAATCCTTCTAATCCAACGTCCTGTTCCTTATAAACCACCAAGGAGCTTAGCCCAAAGGAACAAACTGCAACTTCAGAACAAGCTGCGCTATCATCCGGCGGATTGAAACCTAACGCAGTTGCCGGCAAGCCATCCTGGGCATCTGGTTGTTTCCAAACATTTAGCATGGTCATTATTGTAAGGACCCCCCCCCTCACCCCCCCCCCCAAAAAAAAGATGGACCCCTAAATTTTGGAAAGCGTCCCATCTCTTGCTGCAGGCTAGATACTCATGGCGTCGTGGGAGTTCAAAGGTTTGTAGTTTACAGGGCGTGTTCCTGCTGGGCTGCTTAAGCTTCTGTGTTGTCTTGGCCGGCCTGTTCACAGGTAACTACGCAGACACAGAGGTGTTCACCATCTTGTAGAGGGCCACTGCTCCTGTTGCAACGACCTAAATGCAGCTTTTGTGCACTGCCCTGATGCAACATTGGGACCTGCCTTTCAAGAGTTTGAAGGCTTGTGAATCAAGGCCTGAAAAACCAAGCGTACATCTCTCGCATGTCGCGCAACCTTTCTCTGAATCTAACGGACTCTGGCACTGAAAAGGACTGACAGGTGATAAGTCCGTCTTGATGACGCTTGGCCATGCATGAAAAAATTGATTCATGGCCTCTTCCAGCAGTTACGCAGCAGCACACTAAGAGTGCGACAGTTCGAGCTTTAAGGCATTTAAGGTCTCCAAAAGGGGTCTCGCATATGTTCTGAAGTTGCATGTGATGGTATGAAATACATGAAGCACCACGCCTCAGTGGCAGCGATCCTTGAGAACAAGCCCTCCTCCTGCCTTCCGCCTCCAAGGATTTTTATCTGTGGCTTGTCATGTGAACCAAGGATCTGTCACGAGATTGACCCACAGCAGCTGCACCGGCGCAAGGCTCCTTGGAATTCCCGGGCAAAAGCTTTCAGTTTCAAGGCTCCACCATATTTCTTGAAGTATGTATTGGCTATGGTCTTTTATACTGGCACCCGCTCCTCCGTCCCCTCCTCCGCTTCCACTGCCGTAGTCCTTCTTCTACTTCTACTTCTACTTCTACTTCTACTTCTACTGCTGCTGCTGCTGCCTCTACTACTACTACTACTACTACTACTACCACCACCGCTACCGCTACCGCCGCCGCCGCCGCCGCCGCCGCCAGCAGCGCCAGCGCCCCCACCCCCACCCCGACCCCCACC
>CAJNIZ010000351.1:15086-31332 GCA_905231905.1 Symbiodinium pilosum | reverse complement strand
CACCCACACCCACACCCACACACACACACACACACACACACAGACACACACACAGACACACACACACACACAGACACAGACACAGACACAGACACAGACACACACACACACACACACTCAGAAGGCAATTTTCCTGCATACTTTTGGTGGTTTAAGGTTATAGTTGTTATCACAGGCTACACCGGCTTCAGTGGGGTAGAGCCTGACTGCTCCCCCGCCCTCTAAACTTACTTAGCCAATAGAAGAACTTTAACCTTGTTTGGGCTTCCTTTGTCGTGGGTCTCTATTATACCCTAAGCCCTAAACCCTAAACCCTAAAACCTGGTTACCGGGGAAGAGAGCTAAGAGGTGATCACGCGGAATGATGCTAGGTATTTTCCCAAGGGCTCCCTATGTCCTTTAGGGCCTTAGGATTGAGGGTTTTGGGGTTTAGGGTGCTTAGGTGGTTAGGGTTCAGGGTTTGGGGTGTTTAGGGGTCTGTTATGGTTTCTAGATAAGGGTTTTTCAATATACTGCCCAAAAATAAGCTACATAGGAGGGTTTGGGTATGTTAGGGCCGCTCTCTGTTACTTATTTCACCACTCTTCGGGGGCGAGGAGCACTTAAAGACGTCAACCTGATAGTCAGCTTGGCCACGAAACTAATATGGAAGCCCCCAAAATCCCGACAAGGACTGCTGTCTTGGAAAGGGGAGAAGTGGCGGACTTCCCCCTGAAGCAAGATCCATAAACCCTGAACACAAGATTCCCTGGCACATTTATCAACCTTTCAGGTTCCATGTCATGTTGCAAATTTCTTTTCCATTGGGGGTTTAGGGTCTGAAGTAAAGCCCCATGCCCAAACCTTAGACGCCCCTATGTATTTAATCATATTGGCCCTAAGCCTCTCTCTAAAACACCAAGCACCCTCTTTGCGCCCCTAAACCCTGACCCTTTGAGGTAAGAACCGGGTTTGCTTCACCCATGTGGACAACTACTGCCACGGGCTTATTTTGGGAGAGCGGGCCCTGAAAGAGGCCGCTAGGGGGGGGGGGTTAGGGTTTAGGGATTCGGGTTGTCCAGGGGCTGGGTTATTTTAGTGGCTATGGGAGGTTTAGGGTTTTTTAAGCTGAGGGATTTTAGGGGGTTAGCGATTCAGGATTCGGGATTCAGGGCTTTAGGGATGTTTTAGGGTTAAGGTTTTATGGTTTCGAGTGGGCCCATGTCGGGGCGTTGTTAGCTGACCCTAGGACTTGTCACCAGTTCTTAGGGAGGCCGTTGCCCTCAGAGCTCACACTCTTCACTGCGCAATATGCCATACATGATCACTGGGATGTCATGTATGATTTAGGTAGGTTACTGCCCCCACTCATCAACAGCTGGGTTGTTTTCTCAATATGAGTATATACAGCCCTCTATATGACCCCTAACATAGACTGTTGATGGGTCGGGGGTCGACCCTAGGTATGTTTCACCCTTTGGGGGTATGAGAGCGGTCCGTGACTAAAGGTCTCCTTCATCGGAAGCTCGTTTAAGATTGCATAAGGCCGGGTGCTTTGTTTAGGGATTTAGGGGTTTACAATTATTGTAAAAGGATGTTGGGGCATTATGGGCTTGCGAAGGGTTCGGCACCAGGCTGTCGTCAAACCAACCCCTGCAAAATCCGAGCTCGATCCGCGTTTGATCCGCAGATGTTTCCTGAAGCCCCACACCAAGCGGCACTTTCCAAGAGAAGCTAGTGCAGAAGCTTAAATGGTTCCAATATGCGGAATATCTGTATGTATATATACATATATATATATACAGAGACGTGTGCCACAAACCAGCCCGAAGCCCTATTCAAGGTGTCGAAAACCATCCAGATCATAGCGCTTGGAGCCTGCAATTCCACATTTTGAGTACTTGAATGTGTAGAGTCCTCCATCAACCTCGTTTTTCAGGACCTTCAAGGATTTACAAATTCAACCAGAAGCATTAGGGCCTTGTCTTCGTTTTCGTTCAACCTTTCTGCAAGGATGACAACCAGAAGCCTCAAGCTCTAAATACGAAGAAACCATAAACCCGAAAGTCTCGGTGCGAACCCCCCTAAGCTACTATAGGTTTAGGGTTTAGGGGGGTTCCTGATTGCGGACCGACTATGGGCCACCATTAGGGCTCTTTAGGGTTTTTTGTACGCAAGAGGAATCCTTGCAGGTGCCGTACCATCATCGCATACGTCGTGAAACCCCCTGACATTGTGGCATCTGCGCAGCTACCTGCAGGTTACCGTAAGCTGCAAATCCGAAACCCCGAACACCCCAAAGTCTCTAAAACCCAGCCTGCCTGGGGCCTGAAACCCAAAAAGGCCATGAAATTTCAAGTATGCAGTTGCTAATGCAGACTCTCGAATACATGTCAAAATCATTGCGCTACTCTAACTATGCAGCCTGTTTCCATGTCTTTTTCTATGTCTTTTTTTCTATTTGAAGCTTCATTACCTTCAGCCCCTAAACCCTAAACCCTCTTCTAAGTATGAGTTGTGTTGATAGCTATGCAGAACATACCACACAACCCTGTTCGAACGATTCAAGCCCTACGCCCCGAACGCCTAAAGGCCTTCCACCCTAACCCTGCCTTTTTATCACTTCCCCATAATACTGAACCCCCGCCCCGCAAAGAATGACACACAATCCTATAACCTATAGCGGTAGTATGTTGGGAGTATTTGCAATAGGGCGGGGGGAGGGAACCCTAATCCTATACCCTGAGCCCTAATTTGTAATCCTAAACCCTTTAAACCGTAAACCCTAAACCCTGAACCCTAAGCCTTAGACCCTAAACCATAGGCCCTAAATCCTAAGCGCTAAACCGTAAACCCTTAACCCTAAAAACCCTATAACTGTACATGGACAGGGGAGCCCCGCTCTTGGCAACTTCTATATCTGCACGGATGCTGTAACCAGGCTGATGTAGGGGTTCAGGGTAGGGGCCTAAAGTACCTTTAAAGGGGGATCTAGGGTTTATATAGGGTTCAGGATTTAGGGTTTTAGGGTTTTAGGGATTAGGGTCTGGGATATAGGGGTTATATAACGTTTAGGGTTTTAGGGGTTAGGGCTTTGGGCGTTCAGGGATGTAGGATTTAAGGTTTAGGGCTTCGGCGGGCCTAGGGTTCTAAGATCCGAGGCACGGCGCAATCTTGGGGTCTTTTTTTTGAGTTTGGGGTTTAGGTTTTGTGCTAGAAATCTACCTTAGGAAACTTTAGCAAAACCAATTAAGGACCCAAAGTTAGGACCGAGTACACAGGTAAGAGCCCATGTTAGGGACTCGTGGTTAGGACCTTCGAGTTAAGCGACGAGAGGGGTATATAACGACGTATAGTATAGGTGCATATTTACAGGATTTAGAGATGAGGGGTGCAGGCCATAATGGAGAATCAGATGGACCGGAACAGGGAAAATGGAATGAGCACTGGGCACATGTAACGGCTTGGGAGGTGGTTTTAGGGTTGAGGAGTTCATTGCTTTGGACAAAACGATGCAGACAGAGCGACGTGACATCAGATAGCTCCTTGTAGCTATTTAGGGGCCCTAATCACCATGCACCTGAAGCCCAAGGATACACATCCCCACGGCGATGGCTATGCCTACCTTTGGGAAGAGGTGGACCGTCCCTGCCGCTGTCTCTAGCAACCTTTTCTTGTTTGGTTTTTTCTCTTGGGTTCAGGGTTTCGGGTTTAGGGGTTTCGGCTTGAGGTTTTAGGGTTTAGGATTTTAGGGGATCGGTTTTCATGGGCCAGTCTTCTTTGGTTAAGGTTTCATCCTGATAGGAGGACTCCTGCCAAACATCCCGACAAAGGTCTACAAGAGGGGCCCCATAGTTGTATCAGGATCACCTTCTGTCAGAGGCCCGAAACCCTAAACCCTCAAGTTTGAGGACCAACCTCTACATCATCTTCTCAAAAGAACCTTCATAGAATCCTTAAGGGTACCCCCCCCATAACCCAGCTTATACTGCAGTCCCCATATATCTCCAGTGTTCCCACAGGCCTCCGGTTTTGAGAACAGACTGACATCGCCTAAAGTTTAGCAAGCCCGCACCAACCTAACCCCGGATCTCAATGTACTTGGAGGCTCATTGGTAGCCTGGTAGTTTCCCTAAATAGGGGGATCCCAAGATAGACCCCCCAAAAAATAGTGCTTTGTTATAGGTCCCCCAAAAAGGTACCCCTAATTTTGGGAAACCTCTATTTTCGAGACGTTTGATCTCTCCAGGCTATGTAGCCCCAGCCCCAAACCCAACATTATAATCCCTTGTCGGGAGTAAAACCCTTAAACCCTAAAATGTATGGGTTTAGGGTTAGGTAAACCCAAAGCCTTAAGCCCGAATCCCTAAACCCTTAACCCCCCAAACCCTCAACCCTGACACTGGAACCCCCAAACCCTAAACCCAAACCCTGAAACCCCAAAACCCTAAACCCCAAACCCAAACCCTTAACCTTCAAACCCCAAACCCTAAGCCCTAACCCTTAACCCCCAAACCTCAAACCTTAAACCCAGATTCTGATACCCCAAACCCTCAACCCCCAAACCCTAAACCCTAAAACCAAAACCCTGCCCTGAACCTGCCAAAGCGTACGTTGAACACAGGTTTCGCTGTTGGACTGGGTCTGCCCTCTGTAACAGCGTGACTCGGCGATTAGAGCTGCCTCAGGGTCCTTGACTTGGGGGGCTTTAGGGGTTCAATGTACACCCATGATTAATAAACCCCCTCCTTGGAAGGGCCTCAAAATTAGGATCCCTATTCTAATCCCTACAGGGAAGGGGTTTATTACTCAGGGTTTACATTAGGCTAGATGGAGGGTTTAGGTAGGGTTTAAAGGGTTTTAGGAGTTTGTAGGGTTTTAATGGTTTAGGGTTTATAGGGGGGGTTGTTAGGTTTTAGGAGTTTACAGGGCTTGGGGGGTTTATGGGGTTTTAGGAATTTACAGGGTTTGGGGGTTTATAAGCTTTGGGGTTTAGGATGGGTAGGGGTTTGGGGTGTGGGATGGTTTAAGGCCTTGGGACCTGTTGGAGTTTTTGGGGAAGCGTATGGGGTCAAATGCTCCATAATCAGTTATATGCGGTTTTGGCATGGTGACTGTAGTGGATTTGGGGAAGAGCTAGTTGCGTAGACTCTTGGAGTTACTTGAGGGTTATATTTGTGGGGATTTGTTCGGGCTGAGACTCTATGGCGCTCATGGTGTTCCAGGCTACGGATGCGATCTCGGCTCAATTTGCGATTTAAGGACCGATTTGAGCCGACCTACGGCAACATCTACATGCTGTACTGATTCAAAGGGTCCTCTTCCTGCCACAGCCCAGTGAGACCATGACGCACGCCGTGCTGTGCGACATGAGGGGCAGAGAGGGATGGTGTGAGGTCTGGAACGCTCTGGAACCCAAAATGCGTGGTGGCCAAGTCCAGGCCCTGAGCGGCGAGCCAAATGGAAAGGGTCAACGAGTGACCAGCGGCACGGGACTTTGTAAGAAGAACTTAGGACTTAACTAGGTTCAACCACCGGACCAAATACGAATCAAATGAGTTCTGCAACGCAACTCTAAGGTCCTAACCATGGGCCCCTCGTCTCTGTAGCCTAATTGGGTTTGTGGGGCTTCATGGGGATAGAAAACGACCCCGAGGCCATGGGCCCATACCGAAGGCCATGGGCCCATACCGAAGGCCCATACCTGGGCCTCAAAAGTATGTAACATAATGGCCTTTATGGCTATTCTTATGGGCTTAGGGCTATTATTTTACATACTTTTGGGGTCCAGGTAGTTCCAACCTGCGAAAACATGGGAAGCGCGTTGCAGAATAACTCCGCCGGACCACTGCCAGGTGCAGCCTCAAGTCGAAATCAAAGGGCTTAGGGTTTAGGGCTTAGGGTGATACTAACTTTGCTTCTCCACAGCCAGAACCCAAACGCTAAAACCTTAAAGACTCAACCTTAAGTCGCACATCGACATGATTAAGCCCACACCCAAAACCCCAAAACCCCCACCATGAATTCCCTAAGCCCACACCCTAAATCCCGCACCCACCTCGAAATCCAAACCCTAAACACCCCTGAACCCCAAACCAACGTTACACCCTGAAGCCCCCAACCCCCCCCCAACCCAGGTTAGGGTTTAGGGTTCAGTGAACACCGCAGGCCTCTATATAAAAAATTGCCTTCGGTCAGCTAGGAATGAATGAATGGATCCTTAGAGTAGTCCCTATGTAACCCATTATAGTACTTTCCATTTCCTTTTTCATTCCTTCATTCCCAGCTAGCCACAGGTAAGTAAACCCGAAACCTTTCTTCCGGGGAACGCGCGAGCGCCCAGCTGGCACTATGGGCTATTGGACCCTAAAATTCCCTATTAGGACCCTATTAAAGGTTGATTAAGGTACCCTGAAGGTCTAATAGCCCATAGTGGTGACAGGAAGATGCATTTGCCGCAGGCGCGCTTGAGTCTGGCGGCGGTGTTCAGTAGCCTCCCCGAAATGATAGGAGCTAGAGGTGATTCAGGGTTTACCTGGGGCCCAAAAGTATGTAAAATAATGGCCTTTAGGGCTGTTTTTTATGGGTTTAGGGCTATTATTTTGCGTACTTTTGGGGTTTAGGTAGGGATTAGGGTTTAGGATTTAAGGGTTTAGGATTTAGGGTCTAAACTCCTTAAAGGGGGTGAAACAGGAGATTATCTAGGGGACGACTATTGGGGTTATTAAGGGGGATACTGAGGGTCTAGATTATAGCTCATATGAAGGATTGTCTTGGGTTTAGGGTTCAGGTTTCAGGGCTTAGGGTTCAGGGTTGGCCTTATAGTGAGCTTAACAGTAGCACCTCCACTCGCTTGCAGTTTCTGATGTTCTGGTCGGCCTGACATCCAAAAGCCTATGCTCTGTGCTCAAACTATTTGCCATTGTAGTTGCAGTGCCTTGCAGTTCCCTTAACCCTAAGTCGTAATCCTTAAACTATTTGCCATTGTAATTGTAGTGCCCATGACGCCAGCAGTTCTTGTTGGCACTGAAACCTATAGCCCAAGCCCCGAACCCTGAACCCTAAGCCCTAAACCCTCAGCCCTAAACCTTAAGCCCAAACCCCAAACCCTATGACCTATAGCCCAAGCTCTGAACCCTAATCCATAATACCAAAGTCCTAACAAGCCCTAATGTAGACCTCTGATTGATAAGCCCCCCTCCCCTCAATAGGGGTCATAATAGGACTTAGGGTTTAGGAATAATAAACCCCCTCCCCTCAAACAGGGATTATAATAGGGATCCTAGTATTAATGTCCTTAAGAGGAGGGGGTCTACTAATTAGGGATCTACATTACTCTCCCAACCTCCTAGTGATGGCGTAAGATCCTCCATGTGCCTAGCAGCTTCTGATGCGCGCTATAGTCTAAACTCCTTAAAGGGGGGGCGGGGGTGGGTATTTAGGGGATTCTACAGGGGACTACTATATGGGTTTATTAAGGGGGATACTAGGAGTTTAGACTATGGCTCATGTGGATGCTGGCCCCAAAGCCTAAAGTCTACCTGGAACCCTCAATTACCTACAGCTTAGTATTACTTCTCCCTTAGTTAACAGGTATAAGCCATCATTCTGTAGCCAATTGGGGTTACAGGTAACCCCTGCATCCTGATTGTTGTACTCCAATTGTCCTTGCAGTTTCTGATGTACGTTTTGCGCGGCCAGGGTATGGAGTTAAGGGCAAAGTGAAGCTTCAATTATTAAAATTTAAAATTTAGGGGTTTAGGGTTATGGGTTTAGGGTTTAGGGTTTAAGCCTGCATGAACCCTACCTAGACTACCCTAAACACTAGATCCTGAACCTAAACCCTGGTTTCCTTTTCCGCATGACTGCAGTTTCTGATGTACTTCTTGGCATACATCTGCAACATCGTTGGCTTCTGCCTGGGTCGAAAATTGCGCCCTGCCTGGAAGATGAGTTGACGGACATAGGGTTCAGGCTTGAGGGTTTAGGGTTTGGGGTGTAGCTCTTAAGGTTTAGGGTTTGGGGTTCAGGGCTTAGGGTCTAGCGTTTGGGGCTTAGGACTTAGGATTTTGGGCTTAAGGTTTGCGGTTTAGGGCTTAGCGTTTAGGGCTTAGGGCCTGCCTTCTGGTTCTTTTGCGGGGCTTCTTTGCTCCGGCTTGCAGGGAAGGGATGGAAAAGAGCATGGAAAGCTCCATATTGTTTTGGGGCAACTACAGGTTTAGGGTTTAGGGTTTTGGGTCTTTTTAGGTTTATGGCGAATCCCCAGGGCCCCCCAAAAAACGCCTGATGCAGATCACTTCAATCACTGCTCCTTAGGGCTCCAAGCTAGTTTGAGGGTCCGAAATCCTGCTTGGAGGATCTCTCGACTTAGTGAGTCTGCTTGGTGATTATGGTTATGGGGCCTTAGTTGGGGTTATTGGGGGATAGTAGGTGGACTTACTAGGTCAAGAGATCATCCAGATGGGGAAGGAGGAAAGCATGCCCTGGAAGCGTACCATGGTAACATGCCAAGGGGCTCTTTGCTTCAGGGAAGAATTTCAAGCCTAAAGTCCAAAAACCCCAAGCCCTAAATCCTAAATCCTACACCCTAAACCTCACATCCTGAACCCTATACCCTAAATCCTAAACCCCAAAGCCTTAAACCCTAAATCCTAAACCCTAACCCTAAACCTAAGCAAGGTATGAAGGCTGAAAACCCTCAACGTGGGAGCGGTTTAGGGCTTAGGGTTCAGGGCTTTTGGGTTTAGAGTTTAGTATTTAGGGCTTAGGGCTCAAGGTTTAGGGTTTACACGGCGTTGGCCATTCAAGCAGCCCATGCTAGTCTAGTATCTCCCATGGTAAAGCACCCACCCACAAATCCTGAAAATCACAAAGTTAGTGACAGCATATGATGTGGGGATATTGATTCGTAGGCTGTCGGCAGTCAAAACCCAAAACATAGAACGTAAAAACAGGATGGCTTGAGCCCACCTTCCCAAACGTTCCATCTTCGGGGGCGGGCTTTAAGTGTTTAGGGTTTAGGTATATAGTCCCCCATAAGTAGATAAGAATATGGGGTATATGGGGATCTTATTCAAGCATTCCCAAATCCGTATTCTGTCCACTCAAGGGGGGCTATTTTGATTGTTGGCCCTGCAGCATCCTGGCACATCCCTTTAGAAGTCCCGCCCATTCATCAGCAGCTTCTTTGCCTCCTCTACACAACCTCACACGGGTTTAGGGTTTAGGGTTTAGGCCAAGTCTTGGGTAGGCTCCTGGGATATTTCATGTTTCCCTACTGGCTTTAACAAGGGACCCTATGTACTAATATTTTTCAAAGGGTTTTAGGGGCCAACCCTAAACCCTAAACCGTTTTTTTTTGAGGAGCTCAGACATGGTCTCATCTCAGGCTTCGACATTTTCTTCAGTCGTACTGGGTGTGTAAGGATGCAATCCTAAGCCCTAAATCCTAAATCCTAAACCCTAAATCCCAAGTTCAAAAAACCTAAACCCTAAACATGAAATCCTAAACTCCCAACCCTAAGCCCTAAACCCTAAACGCGCAGCACGCCAACGAAGGAAACTCAGCCCCTTCAGCGTGAAGATGCTGGTCCTCAGTCTGATTTGAGCATTTTTTGAACATCATGGGTAGTTCCCCCAATTAGGGTCCCATGTTGATACCCTAAATATTAGGTGCCGCAATATAATATATACCCAAAAGGGCCCATAATTTTTGAGAACAGCCCAGGTGCATGCTATAGCGCTACTGTATAGCGCAGGGTTGACTCGCATAAGCTTTTATGGAGATGTCGTAGAGCCCAAAAGCCGGTGATTTGGGGGTTTGGGATTTCTTGTTGGGGCCTTGGGTGTTTTTAGCAGTTCCAGGATTCGGCCGCTCATTGTGGGAGTCTTCTTGAAAAGAACCCCAAAACCAAAAAGCTTCACCCTGAATCGCAATTCTTAAGTTTGCCTGCTTCCGTTCTCAGGTTATGCACCGATGGTTTCGCAGGGTGCCCAGGGTTCACGGCTGTTTCGGGATTCAAACTTTTGGGGTTTGGGGTTTAGCATCTACTCCACATCCTCACTAGTTTTCATAGTTACTGCAGGAGACTTCCATGCAGGGACGTGGAGGCAGTTTATACCCCATGCCTTGCTCCACGCGTCTATAGATAGATGTGTATATATGATATGTATACGACTGTACATAGGTAGGCATCACATACGATTACCTGAACCCCAAAGGTATGTAGAATGCTGGCCTTTTGGGCTGTTTTCTAGGGTCTTGGGCTGTTAAACCTGTTTTTGAGGTCTAGGTACACACATTCCCCACGTCGCTCATAACCGTGCTGTAGGGGGCCTCAGCTCAAGGTCAGAATCTCGAAGCCTCCTTTCTTGAGAAGATGTTGATACCTTGGGTTATTCCCCCTTACAGTAACAGTAACAGTTACCACAAGGGGTAATAGGAATTATAATGGCCCTTAATAAGGCCCCCTTTAAGGACAGTTACTGGGTGGATACCCCTGTTATTACTCCTTGGGACTTTGGTTGGACCTTTGACCCTTAACCCTTTGGGATTCCCTTATGTCCCTATTATAGGGACCTAAGGGTTAGCCCTTAGTAGCGGTCCTAAGTGCCATGCAGCTTATCTATTATTGTTACACTCTTCGAACAGTTCCACAAATCCTGACATTTTGGCGTGAGAACATTTCGTGCCTTCAGGGACATGCTACGGCTAACAAAATGAAAAGAGAGGGCAACTGTACGTGGAGAGCTGCAGCAGCACAGCCTCGGTGTAAATGGTAAGCCCTAGGGCTCCCAGTTACCTGAATAGGGTCTAGGGTTTAGGGCTACTGGGCGATGTAGCTAAAGGGTATATAGAACCCAGAACTGGAGCTGTTAGGGTTCAAATGTAGAGCTTTTCATCATCTTAGAGGTTGGCATCTATGCGAAATGGATGCGACAACAACATGAGCTAAGAGTCTAAACTTCATAAAGGGGGTTATATAGGGGTTTATATAGGGTTACTATTGTAGGGCTTATTAAGTGGGATACCAGGAGTTTCGACAAAGGTGCACATGTTTGTGTTGAAGTGCTTGCTGTTCAAGGTATGTGTGGTCTGAAGCATCAAGAAATTTGCCGCTACGCTTACCGACAAATATATAAATAAATATATATATATATATATTGTTCTTGAACCCTTAACCCTAAACCGCTCCAGAATCGTATGCATCCATAGCTGGGTAGATAACTCTGAACTTTTCAGGGCATAGCCTGATTCTACAAACTGCGCATATCGTTTTCTAACATGCTAGCACTTGCGCTATTAGGGTTTAGGATTTAGGGTTTAGGGTTGAGATTCCCCAAATCTGAGCCCAGCAGAATCCATAGAATTAAGTAGATAGAATATGGGGTATATTATTGGAGCTATGTAGGGATAATGGAAAAGAAACTGGAAACTACAATATTTTAATAGGGTATATATTGGGGTTATCGTCCCCCTTAAGTAGATAGAATGGGGCTCTGGGTATATTTTACTGAGACCAAGATCCCCATATACCCCATATTTTCTCTACTTAAGGAGGACTATAGGTTCAGGGCTTAAGGCTTTGGAGGTCTAGGGCTTAGAGCTTCAGGATTTGAGGTTCAGGCATCCTTCATTTAGGATTTGGGGTCCATGGATTTGCTGTTCCAGGTTTCGGTGCCAACAGCCATTCAAGTCATAGCAGTTGGGACTTTATTTGGCAGCTGGGACAGGTGAGTGCTTGTTAAGGGCAGCTTGCAGGCTTTGCCCGCAGCCACCCCCTTGTGGTTCAGGTCGTTAGGCGCCTCCTTTTACAATGGACCATCGTGGCGGTGCGCGGGCGCCTGCTTCAAGGAGCGCGTCTGTGAGCGTGCGCATGGTCATACCGATCCCAAAGGGTCCATGTAGGTATATAGTATATACTTAGGCCCCGAAAGTATACACTATATACCTACATGGACCCTTTGGGGATGTTTTCGCATGGAATCTGGCTGGTCGTCGATGCGATCCACGTTGTGGTTTGGGTAGTTTGGTAGGATCCCTGCCTTGCATCCCGCACCCATGACCCCATGTCCTGAAGCTATATGAGCTATAGTCTAAATTCCTTAAGGGCGGTTATATAGGGTATTTTATTAGGGGAGTACTAGAAGGGGTTATTGAGGCGGATGCTAGGAGTTTAGACTATGGCTTACATGCAGATTCTACCTAGACCTCTAAGCCCTACCCCTGGCTTTGGATACCTAACTTTATGTCTAGTATCTCTTGTATACAAGACTGTTAACCCTAAACCCTAAACTAGGTAACCCCCAAAAGGAGTAGGGTTTAGAAGTCTAGAGTCTAGGTATCGCTCCTACAGGTATTTCCTGCAGATTTAGGGTTTAGGGTTTAGGGTTTAGGACTCTGAACCCTGAAGTCTAGTTGCGTCGGTCCTGAAGGTACATGCAAACGTTGTGCTATGCTCAGCCCTTTTAAAGTTGTTGGGGCTATATTGGGTTATAAGGGGGTTATATTATATAGGGACAATGGAAAATGGAAGCTACTGTTTAGGGTTTAGGATTTTAGGGTTCTCATTTTCTGCAGCTGTACATCGATTGTGAGACAAGACTACCTAAACCCTCCAGCTTGAACCCTAAACCCTATACCCTCAAGCCTGAACCCTCAACCCTAACCCCTACCTTGTTTTATCCCGCCGCACCAGGTCCGTGCACTTTCGCTAGAGTTTAGGGTTTCAGGCTTAGATGGTGTTAGGATGCCGATGGCCTAATGCCCCTAAACACTGGAAAATATGTACTATAGGGGATTTGGGGTTTAGGGTTTGGGATTTAGGGTTTAGGGTTTAGGGACTAAACTCCTTAAAGGGAGGTTTATATGGGGATTCTATCGGGGACTTCTAGAGGGGTTCTTTAAGGGGAATACCAGGAGTTTAGACTATAGCTCATATGAGCCGCCATCAATTCTTTCAATATGTGAGGGGACCATTGTGGATGGCATAAGGGTCCCATGTTCCGTACCCTAAGCCCTAAACCCTTAACCCTAAAACCTTAGCCCTAAACCCTAAACCCCAAACCCTTAACCCTAAACCCTCAAACCCTAGAAACCCTAAACTCCCTATCCCGAATTTGTCTTGGGAATACTGCCTGTAGCTTATAGTCCTCCTTAAGCAGATAGAATATGGCTTTGGGTATATTGAAAGATCCCCACATACCCCATAATCTATCTACTTAAGGGGGACTATAGACCCTAAACCCTAGACCCTATGTAACCCTTATATACTATAGTAGTTTCCCTTTTCTTTTCCATTATCCCCATATAACCCCAATATGACCCCTATATAACCCTATCTACTTAAGGCGGACCCTAAACCCTAAAACCTACACCCTAATCCCTAAAACCCTACAACCCTAATCCCTAAACCCTAATCCCTAAAACCCCCATCCAATCCCTAAAACCCTAATCCCTAAACCCTAATCCTTAAAACCCCAATCCAATCCCTAAAGCCCTGAAAGACGATTTTGGGTTTGAGTCCTCTCAGATGCTAGAGTCTTTACTTTGACTTAGGGTATACCTGGTTTAGGGTTTAGGGGTTTAGGGGTTTAGGGTTTAGGGGTTTAAGGTTTAGTCGAATAATGGCCTTCTGGGCTAACCCCAAAGTACGTAGCCTAAAATGGCCTCCTGGGCCATTTTTAGTAGTTCTGGGCTCTTGTTTTGCCTACTTTTGGGTTCCAGGTATTCCTTAGTTGAAAGGAGTATGGGTTCATCAACTGTACAGGGACGCGCATAATCCCGGCTTCCATTTCATATTCCCTTTCCTTTCCATTTTGTTCTCCCCTAAACCCTAAACCTTGGGTCTGCCCCCCCTCAGTAACAGTTGGATAATAAATATACTATGGTTATATATAGCCCTTAGTAGGGCCCCTAATATAGACTGTTACTGGGTGGGGGCAGTACCCAACCTAAACCCTATAGGCCCTAAACACTAGGCCCTAGGCCCTGAACCCTAAACCCTTAAGCCCAACCGCGCCCTTCCTGGCCCCCTTTCTGAGCCTGCAGCCTCAGGTCATGACCTGGCCAAGAAGGACCACTTAAAACCTAAAGGTTTAGGAAGTTTAGGGGGTTAGGGGTTTGGGATTTAGGGCTTAGGATTTAGGGGTAAAAGGTTTAGGTTTTGAGGATTTAGGGTTTGAGGGTTTGGGGTTTAGGGTTTTAGGGTTTAGGGTTTTAGGGTTAAGGGTTTTCTGGTTTAGGGTTCAAGATTTAAGGTTCAAGGTTAAGAGTATAGGGTTACTTAAGGCATGCTGGGATAGATATATGGATATACAGATATACAAGCATATCTAGGCATTTTGTGGTTCACAATCTATGTATATGCATGTATGTACATGGCTAGTTTTTGGATTCGGATTTATGGTTTTGGGGCTAAGGGTTAGGGCTTGGGCTTTACACCGCAGGGTTCAAGGCTCACGTGGCATTGGGTTGTGGCTGATATGGGGACGTCCTCAAGGTTATGCATGGGTTCGAGGCCCCACGCTCAGTATTCATTTTGTTGGATGATGTGTAGGGCAGTTTGGGGCGAGACGATGGCTCACCGCATGTTGCAGCGCTGTAAGCCCATATCCGCCAAGCATGCATTTACGGAACAAGAGCCCTGCTGTGCCTTTTGGTAGGCAAATTTCCCCCGGCTGATTTCATAGCATTTGCATTGAGCTGGATCCGGAAGAGCCCCGGAATCTTGCGCTAAAAATTCTGCGCCTCCTACAGTTTTCAGGGCCAGCCTGATTTCCGAACGCTGTGGCACGACAGGCTGCAAAGCACAAGTTGTTTCCCCTGCATAAGCAAGCCAAAGTACTATAGGGGATTTAGGGGCTAGGATTTAGGGATTAGGATCTAAGTTGGACTGGGGACTGCAAAGCTTCGAATTGTTGGTGAGCCCCCGCACTGGTAGCTCTCCGCTGGAAGGTGCGAACTAAGACGTGTGGTATTACATGGTGATGAAACCGACAACCAGTTTTTGGATGTAGCTAGTCCATGAGTGTTGCGCTTAAGGTTTTGCGCCGGGGGCTTAGGGTTGTAGAGCTTTGGCCCTAAACCCTACCTAAACCCCAAAAGTGTGTAATATAATAGCACTAAACCCTTAAAACAGCCAAAAAGGCATAATTCCACATACTTTAGGGGTCCACGTAAACCTTAAACCCGAAGAACAGCTTATGGTTCATATGTCCGGTTGATGTCCTTGGGGCTGGGGTAGCTGCGCATATAGGATTGCAAGCACGGTTTGCATGGGTCCAGAACACCTGAGAGTTTGGTTTAGGGCTTTGGGTCTGCTATGTTCACGCCCATGGGAGCTATACCAGAGGACCGGGAGGATGACCTTGTGACTGCGGCTTTGGACCGTGCCGATTACGTTGTCCAAGGCATTGTCAGGGAGACCAGGGGCCAACATGTGAGAAAACCGGAGCACGATTTTGGCGCGGGCGAGGGCGATGACGAAACCACAGGTTATACATGGCCATTTATACAGCGCTTCCAACTGAAGGATCGCCGCAATGCGAGTGCTCTGGCAGTGCTAGGATGGGTCATTAGCCTGCTGTTTGTTGAAGCCGGAATGGCCTTAGAGCCACAAGATCGAAGTGGCCGCGTGGGGCATGACAAGCTCATTGACACAAGCGGGAGGGTGGAGTTCACCTCACGCATATTTGTACTCCCGACCAGAAGCACGTCTTGAGCTTCCCAAAGCTGCGGAAAGCATTCTTTGCGTGTGACCCTCTTTAAGGAGGTCAGATTATAGTGTCCCGCATCGGCCGCCCATCTTAGTGCAATCTACACCCTAAACCCTGCACCTTAAATCCTAAACCCTCAACCCTAAACCCTACACTCCAAACCCTAAACTGTAATCCTCAACCCTAAACCTACACTCCAAACCCTAAACGGTAACCCTCAACACTAAACCCTACACCCTAAACCCTAAACGCTTACTCAAAAGATCTGAGCCGCAAGCCCCCGAAACATCAAGCAAGCAACCCTATCAACCCTGACCAAATGCCCTAAACCCTACTCTCCTCACGTTATATCTCCCCAAAATACATGCTCTATGTATATATATATATACACACATATACATATGTACACATGTACATGTGTATATATATATGTGTAATTATATATGTAGATACAGATATCTCTGTGTATTTGTGTGTGTGTATACCTCCCCTGCATCTCGTAGCTTTCTTCTAAACAAATCAACATAAAGAGCCAACTGCTCCAACCGGG
>CAJNIZ010000351.1:0-14382 GCA_905231905.1 Symbiodinium pilosum | reverse complement strand
TAGGGTTTAGGATTTAGGGTTTAGGATTTAGGGGTTTAGGGTTTAGTATATAGGATTTAGGGTTTAGGGTTTAGGATTTAGGGTTTAGGGTTTACGGCCTAGGGTTTAGGGCTTAGAGTTTAGGGGGCTTAGGGTTTACGGCCTAGGGTTTAGGGCTTAGAGTTTAGGGGGCTTAGGGTTTTGGGTCTAGGTAGGGTCCAGGATTTAGATAGGTTCAGGGTTTTAGGGCTTAGTGTTTAGTGTTCAAGGCTTAAGGTTCTTCCTGGGTTAAAAAAAAATTGGGTTTTTGTTGGCTTGTCTGGGGCCATACAAGGACTATATTGGGATGAATAGGTGTGTGTATATATATATGTTATACGTAGACTGGCAGTTGTTATATAGACGCTCTATGAAGCCAGGCTTCAAAGGGAGTTCTAGGAGTCAGAATATGAGGATGGTATAGGCTTACATGGGTCTCGAGGCCTGGGTATAGGACTTTAGGGATTTACGGCTTGGAGTTCCCCAAAAATGGGGGGGGGGGGGCCGCATTCGAGCGTCATCTCAAATTACTCGGCTCTCCATCGTCTCGGACAAAGCATGTGGACTTCTGGGATTTCTGGTTCCTGCCCAGGAAAAGTTTCTTTTGGACGCCCGCCCTAAACCCTGAACCCTGTTCGGGAGAGGGCATCCTAGACCCCACACCCCCAAGTAACAATCCTGTCCTAGGGGCCAAAGAATATCAACGTTATGGTCCGTGATTCTTTGTACATTTATGGTAATAGGGTGCCTCAAGTAGATCTGACACTGAGATTGCTATTCTAGGCCCTGAACCCTAAACCCTAAAACCAAAACCCTAAACCCTAATTGAGCCCCTGTATTAAGATCCATGGAGCCTCCAGACTAGTTTATACAGGGGTTATATAGGGATAGTGGAACAGAATTTAGGGTTTTGGGTTTTGGGCTTTTGGGTTTAGGGTTTATGAAGCGAGTGCAGGCTACACTCAGCAAACGCTGCGAGTCCATGTCGAGGCTGCCGAAATTAATGGGAAGCCCCTTTATGTATCTCCCCGTATGTATCTCAAAATATTACCATTTCAGGGGACTGCGTATTTCTCGTAGTCCCTTCTCAGAATCCCCTTGCAGGCCATATATATATATATAGAGATATCCCTGGGGCAGAACCGAACACGCATCACACACATAAAAGTAGGGTGTCATTTTGGGAGTAGCTCTCAACCCTAACCCTAAGCATCAACATCTCCTTGAAATCTTCAAGAGCACGGTCTTTGGGCCCAAATTCCTATACTTTCTCTATGTTTTCCTTATATAGCCCTATATAGCCCCATATAACCTTTATAAAACCCCTTGTAACTGTATAACTCCTATAACATCGCTATATCCTAAACCCTAAACCCTATATAACCCCTGTATGAACCCTCAGATGGTCAGGATAAACCTTAAAACCTTTGGAGCTACTGACCAAGCTTGCCAAGGAGTGGTTCAAGAGAGCCCTAGCTGCAAGAAGATGCACAGGTATTTGAGGGCCTAAATTTGGGGTTTAGGGGTATCAGGTATCCTATACCATAATTCTAGCACAGCCTACATAAAAATTGCAATATTAGGGAATCCTAATTTTGAGAAGCCCCCAATCCCTACAAACCTCTACAGAAGCCCAGTGTCCATTTCTTGCTTCAACTTGTTTGCCCTTTCATTCTCCGTTATCGGGGTTCTATCCCCCAAGCAACCCCTAAATACTAGTGTCCTTTTCCCTTCCCCTTCTCCCTATACAGCCCCTATGCCCTAAACCCGAATCCCTAAATCCTAACCCCTATACCCAAACCCCGATCCCTGAATCCTAAACCCTATACCCTAGACCCTAGGATGGCTTCAGCGCTGTTTTTGGGGGTTACGCTGGCGTTGGTTTTACAATCTCCGCTGGAATCCGGGGTCCAAACCCTAAACCCTAAACCCTAAACCATTTCCTATATCCCCCAAGTAGGTTCAAGGAGGGCTGAGGGGATCCCTACAGGGTTTAGGGTTTAGGATTTAGGGGTTTAGGGTTTAGGATTTAGGGTTTAGGGTTTAGGGTTTAGGGTTTAGGGGACCCTAAACCCTAAGCCCCTAAACCCTAAACTCCTAACATGATATCTGGGACCCTAAGCTCTCAACCGCGGTTTTCAGGATTTTTTGGGGCTTCGGTCCCCAAGATCTGCCAATCACTTGGGTAGAAGGTATATGAGCCATAGTCTACACTCCTAGTATCCCCCCTCATAACCCGTATAGTATAGGGTTGAGGGTTTTAGGGTTTATGGACTAAGTTTTTAGGGATTAGGGTTTACAGTTTGAGGTTTAGGTTTAGCGTCCAAACTCTTAGTATCCCCCTTGATAACCGCTTTCGTGGTCCCGTATAGAATCCCTCTATAACCACCCTTTAAGGAGTTTAAACTATGGCTTATAAATGGTGGTGCCAGACCTCCTTTGTACAGACTATACTGGACAGTAGTTGCTGGGCCTAGAGGTTATAAGGGTTGAAGGTGTAACTGTTTAGAATTTGGGGTCCGGGGCTCAATAGTTAGGGTTTAGGGTCCAGGATTTGGGGTTTAGGGTGTAGGATCTAGGGTTTAGAGCCTTAGGGTTTAGGGTTTGGGATTAAGAGTTGGAGGGCCCAGGTTCTAGTTACCTGAAGATGTCAACAGCGGCTTGCAGGAAGTTTATTGAAGAAATGAGCTGGGAAGCGTAGGGTTGAGGGTTTGTTGGATGAGTTTTGGGGGTTGCTGTTAAGGAATTAAACCTTTAAGTTGCCATGATGGGTATATAGGTATACATAGTAATGAATATGGCTTCCCCAATAGTAACTTAAAACAAGTTCCTTAACAGCAGACCAGCTTGAAACCCTAAACACTAGACCCCAAACCCAAAATGGGACCCTAATTTGGGGGTTTAGGGTTTTGGGGTTTCTCCAAATTTGGCGCTCGTCAGGATTACGGTTCAGGGTTCAGGGATGATCCTAAGTATCCTCCCCACATTCACCCTAAGCGCTAGACTCTACCTAGACCTCGAAACCCTACCCTGTCTAGAATGATACCGAACTTTATGTCTAGTATCTCCCATATACACAACTGGGTAACCCAAAAAAAGGGGTAGGGTTTGGAGGTCCAGGTACAGCCTGAACTGTGACAATGTGCTGATAGTGTGGCTCATGAACAGCAGGAGAGTGGCTGCCGAAGTACTTGGATCGCCAAGTTGCCAGTAGCCGCTTGGCAATCTGAAGCCCCGGACAGTTAGTTTAAGACTTAAACCCTAAGACCCTAAACCCTAAACCCCTAAAACCCTAAACCCCTAAACCCTAAACCCCTAAATCCTAAACCCCTGAAACCCTAAACCCTAAACCCAGAGGGTTCAGGGATAAAGGGAACCTGGACCAAAGATGAAGATCGAATGCACATTGAAGTGGAAGCTGTGATTATAGGGTTTAGGGGTTTAGGGTTCAGGGTTTAGGGTTTTAGGGGTTTAGGGGTGTAGGGTTTAGGGTTAGATGGGTCATGTATGTAATCCCCCCTAACCTGCTGCAAGCAGGTAATGTCCGCTTGTTTCATATACTCTTTATGGGTAGCGCTCGTGCTTTCATCACTTGACGACCTTGGTATATGAGTTTCTAGGTACCCTAGTAGTACCCTTTTGCCCTTTTTATTTTGGGGTCTCCTGAAAAAACTGAACAGTAGGAAAAAGGGTACCCTTATTATTAATGGGTCATTGGGGAACCTGGGTTTAGGGTTCAGGGCTTGGGGCTTAAGGGAACCCAGAACCTAGAAGATTTACTCTCCCCCAAACTAACATGGAAACCCACATAGCCCTCGTTTAAAGGGACTGTAGTCCTTATAGGCACCTTTTTGGGTTTCCGTGTTAGTTTTCGGGAGTGTATTAAACGTTATTCCTTAGTACAACTCTATACTGTACCCCAACCCCCTGCTCCAAATGCCTGAGGGCCCTACAGTGCCTTTTCGGGGCGGGTCCTGATTAGCAGCAATGCTACACACAAAGGGTTTAGGGGTTTAGGGTTTAGGGTTTAGGGCCAAAGAGGATCACATTGTCAAGAGCCCGGCTGAGGCTTGTAGGCATGTTGGGCACAGGCCCTATGTCGCGTGTAGTGCTTGGCAGGGTCCTACTGAGATTGTTGAAGAGTGCTCTGGTTTCACAGGTGGCAAGAAAACCCTAAACCCTAAACCTATAGAAGGACATGGAAGTTTTCCAGCATGCGGACAAAAGTATTCACAGACCAGATGCTACTGCTTTGTTGACGAGTCTTCCCTTAAGAGCCGGATATCCTTTAACTACTCTGTGGGACTTAGCTTGGACCTTAGATCC
The DNA here is from genome assembly GCA_905231905.1 of Symbiodinium pilosum. Classification (NCBI taxonomy): domain Eukaryota; class Dinophyceae; order Suessiales; family Symbiodiniaceae; genus Symbiodinium; species Symbiodinium pilosum. The sequence continues at coordinate 10,038 of CAJNIZ010000351.1, read as the reverse complement.
TTAACCCTTTGGGATGCTCTTATACTCCTATTATAAGATGCCTAAGGGCCTAAGGGTTAACCCTTTGTGTGGAGTCCTGAGTGCCACGTAGATTAATGAATACACGCTGAACGGTGCTAAGACCCTTAGTATAGCGTTTCGGCGTAGTCCTTAAGTACAGGGACTTTTGCCCTAAACCCTATCAATCTATACATCGTGCCGGTGCCCATCGTATTTTCCACGCCGAGAGCCTACGCCTAATGTCAACCCCGAACCCTACTCTAAGATGGTAAACTCCATGAGCAGGAGGACCCAAATATAAACTCAATCTACTAGAGTTCTCATTATGGTAGTTTCCCAAAATAAGGGTACCCCAATATAAACCCCAAAATACGATAGTCCTTATTATGGGGACCGCCCAAAAGGGTACCACTAATTTTGGGAAACCCCTTTATAGGAATCCCAAGAGGACCCACCCTAAACCCTAAACCCTAAATCTACTAGAGCTCTCATTACAGGGATCCCAAGAAGGCCCACCTAATTTTCTTTGGAAGAACCCTCCTGAGTGAGGGGCTTGTGGCTCCCCGGGTACAGCGTAGCAGGGATTTAGCAATCTGAGCAATCGCCGCATTCAATCTGGAAACCTAAAACGCATATGAAGGGGTATATGGGATGGATATATCGAGCTCTATGAGATATTAAGAGCATATAGAGTTTAGGGTTAAGGAGAGGAGAAACAAGTGCAAAAACACGGAAGGGAAGCCGTTTGGGACTCCAGAACTTTAACTTCGGGGGCTTGGTCTCCTCATACTCGGCCCCTTGGTAGGAACCCGTACACAGTTGACCCTAAACCAACAATACCCTCATAGTAGCCATCCATCCCTTCAGTTGGCAGGGCCTCGTTTTTGCTCTATTGGCGGGGTTAGGGCACTACTACTTTAATCCGTAGACAACAGTCGTACTTGGAACCCCAAAGTAGGTTAAATAATCGCCCAGCATTCCTAAACTAGACCAAAAGGCCATTATTCTACATACTGTTGCGGTTTAGGTATGTATTTGCCGCCCCTCAAGCATCAGTGAGTACACCCTAAAAACCCCGAAGAAGCCCTGGCTACCCTTGACCCGAGCATTTTGAGGATGTGAAGCCAGGGACCTCCTGAGCAAACTTGTAATTCTTGCTTGGTATAAGCCGAACTTCACAGCTAGGTCTAATTTTGGGGGAGGGTTGCAGACCCTGGGCATCTAAAATTGGTGCCATTATTTCATTTACTTAATGGGGTCCAGGTACTTACTTTGGGGCTTGATGTCTACTTTGGGCTGTTCGGATGCCTAGGGAGAGTAAAGCAGGCTATGGCGTCATCCACCGCGGTTCGCAGGCCAAGATCGATGGGCCTCAGGGCGGCATACGGTTGGGGGTTGGGGGTTGAGGGACTGAAGGTTTAGGATGTTGGGCGTAGGGTTTGCTCTTTAGGATTTACCTAGAGTCTCCAATGTAGTACCTTTTTGCTTCACTCCTTAACCCTTAACCCTTAGTAAGGGGCCCTAAGTGCCACGTAGATATGAGTCACCAGACAGTGCTGACCTTGGCATCTTTGCAAATCTTTGGGCCTAACGTCAATAAAATGAAATGGAAACTGGGGTTATACAGGGTTTGTTTAGGGATGTTACCCCAATCATGGAGAATTCCCTAGACCCTAAACCATGAACCGCTAGGATCAAATGGAAAAGAAAATGGAGAATGTTATGGAAACTTCTGTATATAGCGCTTTTCAGAGGTTATACTGTTGATGGAGGAAATCGTGCACCACCTTAAGTCCCTAAAGTCCGAGGAGTTACAGTAGTTTAGGGCCCCTAAGTGGTGCAAGATTTCATCCATCAACAGTATTGTGCTCCCTGAACCTTACACCCTGCGCAACCCCCCAACATAATCCCTACCTCGAACCCAAAAGTATAAAAGTATGTAAAATGATGGCCTTTATGGCTGTTATTACGGGTTTAGGGCTATAATTCTACATACTTAACAGTATGAGCTAGGCCTCAAAAGCCTTGGAGTGCTCCGGGGTTCCGGGTTACGGGGTTTAGGGTTTAGGGTTTGGGGTTTGGGGTTTAGGGTTTAGGGTTGGGGTTCAGGTTTTCGGGTTTACGGTTTAGGGTCCAGGGTCTAGGGTTTGGGGGCTTTAGGGTTTAGAGTTGAGGGTTCAGGTTTTAGGGTTTAGGGTTTTAGGGTTCACCTTGACCCAAAGGTGGGTAAAGCAATAGCCCCAAATCCCCAAACATATCCGAAAAGGTCATTTTTCTGCATGTTTTTCCGGGTCAAGCTACATACTTTGTCGGGTTCAAGCTACATACTTGTGCAGGTAGGGTGTAGGTTTTAGGGCTTGGAGCCTGGAACATTCGCTTACGTACAGCTTCCAGAAGAAACGTCCTTCTTCAAGACTGGTACGTATAGTTGCCAGCAAATCTTAATGGGGCTCATGTGGGGACTTTGGACTGACACATGTTTTTATGACCTTGCTTGGTATGCTGTTGTTTCTTTAGCGAGGGATTCGGGGTGTAGGGTTTAGGATATAGAGTTTATTGTTTAGGAAGCTATCCCCTCATAATATTCCCTGAGAGACCTTAGCGTCCTTATTCTAGAAGGGACCCCACAATTCTCCAAAATCGAAACCCTACATAACGCCCAATACAATGTATACGCACACCTGTGTATACATGTATGTATAACCCTAAGCCCAAAACCCCAAACCCTAAACCCTAAACTCTAAACCCCAAGCCCTAAACCCTAAACTCTAAACCCCAAACCCTGTAGATATCCTGTATCCCCCGTTTACACTGGCTAAGAACAAAGACAAAACACGTTTTTTGCGAGCTCCAGCTGGCCATATCCAAGCCCGAATCCTTAAATTCTACAAAGTTGAGGGTTTGGGGGCTTAGGGTTTAGGGTTTACCTGAAACCCTAAACCCCAAGCCCTAAAACCTTACCTGGACCCCGCAAACAGGTGATATAATGGCAGCAAGTCCTAAAAACAAGCCCAAAAGCCTATAATTCTACCAAAGCCATGAGTCTTAAATCCTGAAACCATAAACCCATGAATCCTAGATCCCCCCAATGCCCTGAATGTTCAACATTGCTTTTGAAGCCCCTCTACAGCCCCCGAAGCGATTGCGCCCACCTGGCACCTGAGGCAAAGCAAGAAAATTGAGTAGCCCTGTGTTGGGCCTTGCTCAGCTCGCACTGAGGTCTAGGGTTCAGGACGTGGGGTGTAAGGTCTAGGATTAAATAAAGCCTAAGCCCTAAACCACCAAACCCTGAAACCTAAACCCTAGGATTTAGGATTTACTTTAGGCCTTGCTGTTTGGAATGCGGATTTAGGCTTTGGGGTCCAAACATTGAAAATTGGGATAACAATTGGTTTGGCGTGTTCTGGCTTTTGGAGGCTCGGGCGTTTATCCCTTTCCGCGGTGAATCGGATGAAGGATGTAGGTATGTAGCCCTGCTTTTCTATTTGGCAGGGTCAGTGCATTCTGGGGTTTAGGGGCTATTTAGGGGGGTGTATTGTCATGCGGCGCAATCAGTAGGTTATCCATGGGCACTCTCATTTCAATAGACTTCCTAATAACCATCCAAACCCTAAACCCAAACCTTAAATTCAGTTTCGCAAAGGTAGAACTCCGAGCAGCTGCTACGGCAGTACCCTGGGATAGCCCATGCATGTTTTGTTTGCAGTGGCTGTATGCCATACCTCAAACATGCCTAAAAGCCCCAGGCCCTAAATACAACATACCTAAACACCCTGAGCCCAAAACCCTTAATTAACCCTAAGGGTCCAAGTACCTAATAATCCTATGCTCCCCCAAAACCTGTACTATAATTACTATTACCTAAACCCCAAGTACCTAATTATTGAGTACATGGACCCTTAGGGTAAGTACACCTTACACCGTAAAATTGCCATTCAGATCCTGATGGAGCTGAAGATGACTGGGTTCAATCCCTTGAACAAGTTCCTCTTGCTTAGCCACGCGGTTTAGGGTTTAGGGTTTAGGGTTCAGGGTTTAGGGTTTAAGGTTTAGGGTTTAGGGTTTAGGGTTTATGATCGGCCCCGGTAGGACTAAGAATCTTAGCAGGTTAGGATGTAGGGTCCAGGGTTTGGGGGGGGGGGGGCAGGGCTTAGCCCCAGACATAAATCGGAGAACAGTTTTCAGTATAGGCTTTGGGCGTAGAAGGGCATGCGCTATGCTCAGCCACCACTCTAAGAAGCAATGTCTCTAGCTGTAGGTACCCAAAGTTGAGTGTGCTTTCCATCTGCAAAGTACGCTCCCAGCACATCCGATTCACACACCCAGGTACCGTGTTTTTTCAAGGGCAGTGGTGGTTGTACGGCCCTTATTTGCCTTCCATGTTAAGTTGGGAACCCTAAGTAAGCCCAATAACACCCTAAGCCCTAACACCCTAAACCCTAACACCCTAAACCCCTGACACCCTAAACCTCTAAACCCTAAATCCTAAACCCAATCATACAAGCGCGCTTCGCCAGCTTCAGGCTCTGAACCCTGAACTGGGCCTGTAGTATGGGCCGCTACCTGTTTCCTGGGTGCTTGCTATGGGGGGGTTAGGGTTTAGGGTTTAGGGTCCCTTAATTGGGTTTATATGGGGGTTATCAGGTATATCATAGGCATTATTCCAACTTTAGATGACCCAAAGCCTTGTAAACAGGGCTGAGGGTTGGGTTCAGGGTTTGGGGTGTAGAGCATAGTCTGTAGGGCAGCCCTTTCATGAACCGGGACATGTTTTTCGCGATTGGTCGGTATATGTGGTGCAGTGAAGGGTAGTTGAAGGCTCTGATCTCAACATTCCCTCCAAACCCTATAAACCCTAAGCCCTATAAACCCTAAACCTTGTAAACCTAAACCTTATAAACCCTAAAAACCCTACGTTCATATTTCCTCAACCCAAAGGGTCCATGTAGGCATCTTTTTTACTTAGGCCCCAAAAGTATACACTATATACCTACATGGACCCTATGGGTACAGGTTAGAACCGTGAACCTCATCCCAGAAACCCCATTTTCTATCTACTTAAGGGGGACTATAAGCCTCATAAACCTTACAACCTTTACGTGCATATTTCCTTAACCCAAAGGGTCCATGTAGGTATATCGCTATGGTATATACTTAGGCCCCAAAAGTATACACTATATACCCACATGGACCCTTTGGGTAAATGTTGGAGCCCTGCTTTTTATTTTGGGGGTTCCTCATTAACGCTGAAAATGGGAAAAGGGTGACCTTATCATTATGGGGCTCCTGGGGAAGCTGGCAAACCCTAATTAAACCTCATAAGCACTACAAATCCTACGTTCATACTTCCTTCCTAAACCCTAAACCCTATAAACCTAAACCTACAAACCTTATGTTCATACATCATTCAAAATGTTGGAACCCCGAACCTCTTTGTGGGTCGAGCAGCTTGCAAAGCCAAAGCCCGCGAAGTGCCGTGCACTTCGCAGAGCAAATTGTTCTTGGACGATCTTTTGACTTAGTACGGGATATAGGGGTTTAGGGTTTCAGGGATGAAGGGATTTGGGGTTTGAGGGGTTTAGGGTTTTAGGGTTTAGTTTAGGTTTAGGGTGATCTTTTGACTTAGCAAGTCTACCTGCTATCCTAAATAACCCTTATTATATTATAAGCCCCGTAACCCTGGTTACTAGGTAGACTTAGTAAGTCAAGAGATCCTCCAAGTAATCCTAAACCCTAAACACTGAAACTCTAAAACCCTTACACTCTATAGAGTCTAGAGATCCTCCAAGTTGGTTTTGAATTGCGGGCTCTGTGGCAGAGGTCCTTGGGATTGAAGGTTTAGCTTTTCTGATGTAGGCGTTTAGGAATAATAGGGAGTGTATGAGCCTGAACCCCAAACCCAGAACCCTAAGCCCTAAACCCATATAAGTTAGCGTATGCAGTTTGAACATCGGGTTTCGGGCCTAGGACCAAGATTTTTCAGTAAACTTCATACGGACACTATCCCTCGGGCTTCATGGGTTTGGGGTTTAGGGCTTAGGGTCCAGCTGCCTAAACAAGGGGTTCCGGATTCCATATTTACTCTATAGTTACATAGCCCAGTTATGTAGCTAACTGGGAAGTCTAGGTATGCTATCATGGAGCTGTCGTAGGGTTTGGGATTATATGTTCATTGATTGGGGCTCATGCCCGCCTATGTCTCGATATTGTCAAAGGCATTTTTGTGACGCACAGCTAAATGACTTGAGCCCGCGTGAGTATAGTCCCCCGTCAGTAGATAGAATATGGGGTATATGGGGATCTTATTATACTATACCCAAAGCTATATCCTATCTACTTAAGGGTGATTACAGGTAGCGAGAACTCGTGACTTTTCACCTGAACTCTCCAAAGCCCACACAGCACCATGCTTCTGTCATAGCGCCTTAAGTACCACCAAATAGGCATTGTTGGGCTTTAGCGGGCCTACCCAAAACCGTGCGCAGTCCTGAACCCTGAACCCAAGCAGGGGACACCGGCACCTAGACGCAAGATGGACAAGCTAATATCAAGCCAGCTGTCCGTGCAAGCTGACATGTTCAAGGAGTTGAGCATATACTTTAGGTCAATCCCCCCCCCATAGTAATGGCTCCTTAGCACGGAGTTAATAGGGCAATAATATACCTACAATAGTCCCTTGTGGTACTCATTACTGAATGGAGGATTGACCCAACATATACTCTTATGGGCTTATCTACCTCCCCCCTATACTACCACCCCAATGTTTCCCGGTACTTAGGGCTTGATGAAGCTGGTTCAGGGTTACTCAAAGGGGAACCGGAGGTTAGGATGACCCATCATGCAACTTTCATAGCCACCTGCTGTCTCAAACATGCGTCGTGGGTATGCCTCACGTCCCCTCGAGGTACGTACCTACAGTATGTTCTCAGATCTAAAGTGCTCAAATATGGTCGTTGCCTTAAACGACTCTAGTCGACTTACTTGCCGGTGTTCTTGTCAGACAACCCTAAACCCTTAATCCCTAAACCCTAAACCCTAAAGCCCTAAACCCTTGATTTTCCTGGACCGCTGCATCGTAAAGAGCCCGAGTAAGTTTTCCCATCCGCCACAGGCAACTACCGGAGGGGAGCTCTCAACTGGGGACTTTATACACAGGAGCCATAGTCTAAACTCCTTAAAGGGGGTTTTATAGGAGATTACATAGGGGACTACTATAGGGGTTATTAAGGGAGATATTAGGAGTTTAGGGTTTAGGGTTTTAGGGTTTAGGGTTTTAGAGTTTAGGATTTAGGGGTTTAGGGTTTAGCGGATCCTTTCTGTCGTTCTGAAAATCCTATATGGTAGTTTCACAAAGTAAGCGGGTCCCCAACATAGACCCCAATATGCTATAATCCTCCTTATGAAGACCCCCCAGAAAGTACCGGGAAACCCCCGCTAAACCCTAAAACCCTAAAACCCTAAACCCTAAACCCCTAAATCCTAAACTCTAAACCCTAAAGCCCTAAACCCCTAAACCCCTAAAACTAGAACCTTAAGACCCTATGTCTCTTAGACTAGGAGTCCCCTCTCCCGTGGTTGCCTCAACTGGGTTGCTGTTAAGGAACTTAAACTAAGCTACCATAATGGGTATCTATAGGGTATATAGGGTATAATAGGGTGTATAGGGTCTGGGGTTTTTGGGTTTGAGTTACCATCATGCGTGTATATATGTACACATATATATTGAATGATAAGGTTTCTCCCAATATAGTAGCTTAAATTGAGTTCCCCTAAGGGTCCAAGGACCCAAATAATAGGGCTTTAGGGCCCAAATACCATTGATATTATAGTACTTGGGCCCTAAAACCCTGTTATTTGGGTCCTTGGACCCTTAGGGCCCAGCTTGAGCTTAAACCCTAAACCCTACACCCTAGACCCTAAACCCTAAAACCTAAACCCTAATGCCTTATTAACAGCAACCCAGTCAATTCCGTTTTGTTTGAATTCGTCCCGAGCCGATCCATGGCTCTCGCGAGGTGTTGGGATTACTGACGGGCGTATCGGTTTATATACGGTTATGTAGGGGTTAAATAGGGTTATATACGGGTTCTATAGGGGTTCTATACGGTTATACAGGGGTATATAGGGTTTAGGGATTAGGGCTTAGGGTTTAGGGTTTAGGTTGTACGGCGGAGACTTTAGGGTATACAGTTGATGGTCTAAGCCTATAAGGGACTCTCTTACAGATTATACTAAGTCTATAATGGTTAGGGCTTAAGATTTAGGGTCGAGGAGGGTTCAGGGTTTGTGGGCAGGATATTTGGCGATCTGGACAGAAAAATCAGCAGCTAGGGGGGCCTCAGCATGATCCTAGAAGTGCCTCCCAGAATAAGTTTTGTTCTCCGTAATACGAGGGCCGAAACCATGTTTGATTCTGCACTATAGTAAACCCTAAACCCTAAACCCTCAACCCTAAACCCTAAACCCTAAACCCTATACTAAACCCTAAACCCTAAGGGGATGGTTAGGGTGTTGATCTCACACCTTTGATTTAGCCATGCCTCCACTTGGAGCCACAACTTCGACTAGGTTTTAGGGTTAAGGGTTTAGGGCTAAAGGTTTAGGGTAAAGGCTTAAGGGGCTTAGGGTTTAGGGTTTAGGATTAAGGGTTTGGGGTTCAGGCGTTTCTCAAAGTACTGCGGAAGGTTTAGGTTTAGGATCGGGGATCCTGAATTTGGAAGCTTTTGGGTTTGGGGTGCCAGTATTCTCTACAAGAGATCCGTGCTTCGGATGATTCTGGGTTTAGGGTTTAGGGTTGGGTCGGAAAATGAAGGTTCTCGAGCCGCAAGAGTCACAAACATAATCTCGCTGTGTAACCCCTGTTCATAACATGACCCAGTTCCCGTTTGAGTTCCCATTTCTTGCCTAGTTGATTCTTCTTTTACCAGGACAATGTCATCCCCACATCATTCCTTCATACTCCTTGGAGTACTATCGTCTGTATATACATGTTTATATATGTTTCTTATTTGTATACATATATATATAACAGTGACCCCAAACACTATATACATCCCTAAGCAATCACTGTATCCACCGCTGTACAGTCCTCACTGTTGTTACCAACATCCACTTACCACCATGGTTTTGTGACGCTCTCACTTCGCCTAGCCGAGCTGTGAAGTCAGCAGCTGCCCAGCACGCAGAAAACTGCCGCGCAGAAGCACGCTGTGGGATTCAGGGTTTAGAGCGTGGAGAACCCTACACCGTAAACCCTAAACTCTGAACCCTGAACCCTAAACCCGAAATCGTAAGCCCTAAAACCGTACATCCTAAACCCTAAGCCCTAGACCCTGAACCCTAAACCCTGAACCTTGAACCCCAAACCCCAAACCCTGAACCCATCATCTTCGGGTGCTTGGAAGTCAGGGACGGTAGGCTTTTGCAGATAGGGGCGAGGCATAAAGCCTGATTCTAAACCTAGACCCTCCTTCTATCCTCTATATACCCTAGGGACCAATATAATTACCTGTATTTAAAGGGTACAAGGAGGGTCCTGGAACATTATAATCCCTAAGCGGGGTTCAGGGGTTTGTGGCTTTAGGGTTTAGGGTCAACCCCAAGGCGGCCTCAACCCTAAACCCCTAAACCCCCGAATTTTATGATCCTGAACGCAACCATGCACAAACCAGGCTATGGGTCGAAGTCAGCCATCATCACCCTAAACCCTAAACCCTAGACCCTAAACCCTGGATACCTGAAACTATTCCAGCTTCAAGTGCTCGTTTTCTGGCGGCTTAGATTTTAGGTTTACCGGTTCATGGTGCGTGGCGTGGGGGGGAGCACGGTTTAGGGTTTAGGATGGCTTTGGGTATCTTATAATAAGATCCCCATATACTGTACCCCATATTCTATCTACTTACGGGGGACTATAGCCCCCAAACCCTAAACCCTGAATAGTAGCTTCCATTTTCTTTTCCACTATCCCTATATAACCCCAATATAACCGTAATATAACCCTATGATATCCCTTTAAAGGGACCTAGGGCTTCCATGTTC
>CAJNIZ010000350.1:17878-32276 GCA_905231905.1 Symbiodinium pilosum | reverse complement strand
TTACACTACAAAAGCGTGTAAAAAAATTAAAAAATGTAAAATGTAAAATTACACGCGAATGATCTATCAGGTATATATATACATATAGTTACAGTCTTCCTTCGTCCAGTTCATTCTTTCCGCGCCGCATGCTTTCCGCTTCGTCCACAGTTACCGTCTCGTCCTCTTGTTCTTCTTTATTTCGGCGGGCGACGGCGTCCTAATATTATCTCATTTAGATTCAGCGTAAGCTACACATGTGGGGTCCTCCGGTCCATTAGTTCAACCAATTAGTGTCAACAGCACAAGATGGAAATTCAGATAAGCTTCTTTACAAAGGACAGGAAACCGTTGTACGACACTTTTCGGGCTTCCATGTCAGTTTTGGAGTTCTCCAAAACAGGGGAAGAATGGGAGATGTTCCCTGGATGACGCAAGGGGCCGGCTGAAGGAGTCTGTAAGGGTGGCGCTAGAAGATTAGGAAATGTGGCGTGGCAACCTGGGATGGTCTGATGCGCAAGCTTCGTGGTGGGCAGTACGTGCTATTAGAGGAAGACGGAGACGTGTAGTTCCGATAAGTCAGTCCACCTCATATTCTGCCCCGGGAATGCCTCGTACTTTCATGTACGTCTGGAGGGTCCTGCGGAATTGCAAGCGGACACTTATGTTTGTAACTTAAAGTAACAGCTATTGAAGCTCATCTTCATAATCACGGGCAAATCACCACCAGACTGAAATGATGGTGGTGAAGGGTGGCGGTGGTGGTTGAAATTGTGGAAATGGGTTCTGCTTGTCATACCTGTTGCTCCCGCCCTTGTTCTAGGATGCTGCTATCAATCTTATTGGAAGTCTAGCATCAGTCGGCAGATTGATCGTCGCAAGACTGCCGCCATTCCCCATGGAATAGGATCGATGCCCATTGTCTTGTCTGATTTAAGATCCATGAGTGCTGAGAAGAAATGTGTCTTGTTTCGCGTTTGAAGTTAATGACAACTCCTAGCTACAGGCTTCGATTGTTGATCGAAAGCGGATTACAGGAGATCGCTTGAATCCGTATGCCATTTTGGATCAACAGATTAGAGCCGTGCCAGATTCAGCAAAGTTTTCTTTGTGCCACTCCAGTCTTGGCGGTATTCCGCCTCAGTGAAATCCCGAGACAGGAAACAGTGGAGCTGGCTACGGCTCATCCTTGAGGGATGGCGCAGACCGATCGAGCCATGGACATCACTGAGCTGGAACGGACAACAAGCTCGGTGCCAAGCTCACTGTGGAGGCCTATGGTACGCCCCTTGCCAGAAGGTCCGCAAGATCAAGCGGGACACCATGAAGGGCAAAGACTGGTCAGTTATGTGCGTGGACATCATCAAGGACCACCCTGAAAAAAGCTAAGCCCGGATCCGCAACATCGTTTGGGGAAGGGTCCTCCAGCTGGTCGACGCATTGGTGGCCGACATCATGGCTGAGACAGCTGCTGATTCGGCCGACGTCCTCCACATTTTGAGGCGCTGGGATGTCTTGCATCCAGTCGGTCTTAGACCCCGAATGGGACAGGACCCAGTTCTTCAACCGGATCACCACGGAGCTCAGGAACACCGATTGGGCGGAAGAGTGTCAACCAGCGCTTGCCGGCAACCGGGTTGCCGCGCCCTGGCGGACACAGACACTGAGTTCGCCGAGTGAGCGCCATCCAGAGCCTGCGTGCGCAGCGTGGGGCATACCTCTGCCCTCATTGCTTGCAGCTGTACCGCCTGTGGTCCACCTGCATAGGCGAGGTGCCGGCGCAAAAAGCCCTCATTGTGAAGATTATCGTTGACATTGACGACCATGCCCCGCGTGCCTCCCGATTGGATGGACATTATCGACGAGGGCAAGACCGCTAAGTGCATGGGAGCAGATCCGTGAGACATCCTAGTCACGCGCCTCAAGCAGGCGATGCTGAACTTCAGAGAGAAAACTGCCTTGCGGCCTGGTAAGAAAATCAGTAAATCCGTTCCCCGGCCCAATTTCTGCCTCAGTGATGGCTGCCGTTTCCTGCCCTTTGCTTTGCTGTGTCATGTGTGCGACGCACAGCTTTCTTCTGCGGCCTCCTGTGCCACCGCCGGTTCCTGCGCTTCCGCTTCACTGTGTCACGTGTGTGCTGCGCAGCTCTCTTCTGCAGCTTTGTGTGCTGCTGCCGCTTCCTTCATTTCGCCTCTATGTGAGTGTTGCGCTGTGCGGCTTTCTTCTGCGGCCTTTTGTGCCGGCGCCGCTTCCCGCCGCCTCCTGCCTTTCCCTTTGGCTGTGTCACGTGTGCCGCCGCCGTGTTTTTCATTTCAACTCGCTGTGACTACTTCAGGTGTGTGCTGTGCGGCTTTCTTCTGCGGCCTTCTGTGTCGTTGCCGCTTCCTGCCCTTCCCCTTCGCTGTGTGATGCGGGCTGTGCGGCTTTCTTGTGCGGCCTTCTGTGCCGCCGCGTGTACAATGGCGTTGCCCCGGATTTGGTGGAATTTCCTGTTCCTGCTTGCGTCCCTGCTAGTGAGCGTGGTTGTGCTGCAACCAATGTAATTGAATGCTTTGTGCATTCTTGCGGTGGTGACTTTGATGTAACAAATGCTGGGAGCGTTCAAGAAATAGAAAGTGTAGCTTGCAGGTGTGATCTGGAATTGCTGAAAAATCGTTAGTGGTTGGAAACATGTTGGGAAGAATGTGGGAATGCTTTCCCATGGGGAATTTGTAAATGGTGAGGAGAAATGTGCGGCCCTGAAGCCAAAGCCCCAGCGTGTAAGCGTGTGGATTCGCGCTCTGCAAAAGGCAGGATTGTTTCAAGGGACCATTCATTGATGGTCCTGCCACGCGGCCGGATTCGGCATCGTTACGAGTCACTCCGACATTTGGGATATGATGGAGACCAGGCGGAGCAATGGCCTGTCCTGGAATTTCTTGATGCGTTACCGCGTTAGTTTCCCGTCGCTGGCACAAGTCTCCGCTTGAGCTCCGTGCGACAACAGCTATGAATGGCTGGGGGGAATGCGGTTATACGGCAGCAGGTGCTCCCGTGTGCCGTCCTCTTCCTCCTTTTCATGAGACATGAACTTGATTCATTTCCCTGCCCCGCCTTAGCCGCGGCGCCACGCTCGCCGATGCTTGCGATCGTGTGCGCACGCATCGAGCATTGGCGGCAATCTTGGTCCACGCTTTAAGCAAAAACATTTCTGCTACGCATTTGGGAACCTTAGCTTAAGCAGCAGCAGGAGAGAGCGCGAAGCGAACGCCACGGTGGTCTTGTAGGCTACATATACCCATGTGCCGCCACGGCTTAGCAATCTGAATTATTTCCGGGATTTGACATGCAATTTGCGACCTCTTCTAATCATGATAGCTTGTGTTTCGGCATTCTTGTTTTTCCTTGCGCGATGGGGTTTTCGTATGCGCGGCGTGCATGTTTGCAAAAGCGAACCCAAAATGAGCCGCAGGCGTGTAGAACACGAACAATGTTTAGCAACAATTTGCGGACGTGAAGTTGAGTTGAGCGTGGTTATGCAGCAGATCTTTCACACCCCATTCCGTTTGGTCGGCGTTGACTTTGCATTAGTTTTTTCCTCATTTCATACCCATCTCCGCAAAGCACGACGGACCTATCACAGCCAGATCCGAAGCATGCAAGTATTTTGCAAGGTACACATCCGGGCCTTAACCTTCCCCCAGCGTATTCGAGCTTCGCGTTCCAACGAGCTTTGCATTTGCACGTGCGCGCACAAATCCTGTAAGAGACGGTGCGGGTTGTTGGTCACGTTTCTGCTCAAAGCAAACTTTTGTGCAATTGTGTAGTTGTGCCTGTACGGCACTTCGACAAAGCCTGGTTCTCAGTTTCTGATCCGCCTTCAGATGCGATTTGAATCAATTGAGCTCATGTTTGACACTGAAGACGCATAAAAACCTAAACAGACACCAAGCAAGGTTGCAATGCTTTGCCAGCATCTTCGATACTCGATTGGAGTGGGGTGCTTGGTGGTATTCTGCCAAACGACCATGTTTGTTCCTATAGGGCTTGACATTGTTCATGCCAGGTAACGTCGGAGATCCTCCAGTCAAAGCTGGGCTTCGCAGCTTAGCGACGACCGTGGCTTCTGTGACAGCCCCCGCCGAGGGCTTTCAAACACCTACGCTCCGAAGGGCCCCTGCGTGTGCCAGATGTGTGCTGCAAGAAGCCGATGTACCACCATGCTCGCAACATAAACGATGCCTATTAAGCACAACAACGCATCATGTTCACGCAAAAAACCGGCCGCAAACAGTTGACCTAGATTGTTTAGGGGCCTGGAGTATCACGACCAGCAGCGAGTGCTGCGGATAACACTTGACGGCGCTTGTTGCGAGATGCGTAAGGTTCACACGGCTGTGTGTTCGGCTGCCAGGGCATACCAGACAATTGTCCTAGCAAAAGTCTGTCACTTGCAGGAAAGCATGAAGACTACTTTGTGTAGTTGTGTTGTGATGCCACACGGCAGTGTAGCATTAGTCTCTCGGTCAACATTTTACTGTTGCCAAATCACCCTTCAACGTTGCCAGCCTTTGGCAAGTTCTGGATGTGTGAGGCAAAAGTGTCCCTGTTCAGCATGTTGTTTCTGCAATGATAGTTCGTAGCTGTATGCCATGTCGAATTACCAAGCAGCCTAGCATCGACAGGAGGCAGCGGAAGTTGCCCAGGTGTAGCGAGTGCAGCACTCCGATACCCTTACCAAGCCGAAGCGTTGCACGCCCAAATCAGCCTGGCTACGAGGCACTGCAAGACTCGAGACCTGAACCCAGTGGGATGAGGCTGGCAGGATTTAGAGCCATCCGATCCGGAGCTGAGGAAGCAGATACGGCTTGCACCGTGAAAAAAAATGAGTCGTGAGCTCTCAATGGCTTGACGCTTTCAAAGCTTTTGCAGGTACCAGCGTTGGATGCTCGAAGTCCCACTTGCGGGCCTTGTGCTTTGGCAAAGTTTCGATTGCATCACTCGCCTAATTTCAGCCACCCAGGGCAAGCGTACAAGGCCTCGCCAACTTTTCTAGGCGTCAGTGTTTTCGCTTGCAACATCTGAGGAGAGTAAGGCCAGGTGCAGTTACGCTAGTGCCAAATCCAAATCGCGATAGGGATCTCAAATTTGCAATCCCCTAACTCGTCCAAACTGACCATCCTGTGCAAGGATTGCGCTGGCTTTCGCACTATCTGGCCTGCCACTCGAACGTTGTGCGAAAGGCCAAAAGCTTTCCATCCTGCATCTGGTCCAAGCGGCAGCAAATTGCCAGCGTGGCGCCGCACTTCCACGCTCGCTTGCAGAGCGCTGGACCATTCCTTGCTTGAGGGCTCCGAGGCCCTTGCGTTAAATTCCCCGAACCACAGGCAGAGGCAGTTTATGTGCCTGTCGACTCATGTCTTCAGAATCTTCTGATACTCAGAGCATGCGTACACGGCCTCGCCAACCCTTATGGGCGTCTGTTTTGCGCTTGCGTCACTTGCAGAAGGGTAAGGGCAGTTGCTCCAATACAAACCTAAATCTGCAACAAGGGCTCAAACTGGGCGCCTTACTTTCTTCTGAGGTCCTTGATGCAACAATGCTCTCAGAGCTTGAGCTGAGGCACTCTGATTTAATAGCTTGCATGCCAGGCACAGGTGCATGATAACAGTGAAGCAGTGGGATTCTAGATGTGGCCGATGCCTTTTCCAAACCAGCTAGGAAAACAATCCCCGCAACATTCTGTTGATGCAAAAAGTGCCGAAGCGCCCCTGTTGCTGCATGCGCTAAGATGTGTCGTGTTGCCTGCCGCTATGCAGCGCGGCATCAGTGAACAATCCGTTCTCGGAATTTGAGAATGTGTTAAGCCAGCGAAATCGCGCAAGCATTCAGCCTTACTTCCACATGCCAAAGCTGAGTTTGGCCGGGGTCCCTGAACGATGCTGCGCACGGATCCTTTCATTTTGCAGGGATGAATGTGTGCAGCCACGGTCCGGGACCCCGTATTCTGCAGGCCGCTGCAGGTTGCGTGGCTTTCAAATTATCACAGCCTGAAGAGAGAAAGAATGCAACAGGCAAGTTGTCGGAGACGGTTCCCAAGTGTGGCGGCTTGCGCTCGCGTCAGTTTGAATGCTGGCATCGACATCTGTGACTCCTGACCAGAAGTCAGGCGTTCCAGACCACGGTTTGTTAATGAGATAGTCATGATGTTTCTCTATACACCATCGTTCCGTCGACGGGCCCAGGTCATGACTGTTTCTTTCAACAAAGGAAACGAGGGCCCATGTGCCGCTTGCTCGCGGCGCAGTGCTACATGTGGTGTAGCCAGCTTCAAAGCCATGCAGGAGGCTTCGTGTGACCAGCGGCTGTGCTCGTCATTTGCAGACTTCCTCGATGCTTGCAAAAGGCTTGCGGTATCACCAGGAGCCCTGTGTTGGTGAGCTGCGACTCTTTGAGTTCTTGCCTGAATCACCTGCGGGCTGATGAGCTCTGAGTGCGAGGTGGCACGTTTTCTGCAGTTCTGCATCTGGCGCCGAGCCTGTACCGTAGATGTTGAGCTGCTTGGGGCGCATGGCTAGCGCATGCTTGGCGAGAGTCGTAAACGACCTTCTTCCCTTACCCTCGCTCGCCAAGGTTTGCACTGGGACTTTGGGATGCACAAGGTTCCTCCAAGATCTGTTGGTGGTCAGCCCATCGAGGGATCCCCTCGGTTTGCTTGCAGGCAAACATCTACTGCCATCTTGCTGTAGCAGCGGCCTGTGATGGTCCAGGACCGTCGCAGCTCAATGCAATGGGCCGAGAGATTCGGGTGCATTTCTGCAATCATGACTGTTTTAGTGTGAGCACTGGCTTGGTACTTTTCTCTCTGAATCTTCATCCCACTGTTGCCATTCATGCGAGATAAGCCCACCAAACCCAGCTCAGAGATTGCGAGCAAGGCCCAAGCCCAAGCACATTTTCGTGAAAGTGTCCTGTTCCCGATCCTGCTTCTGTTTTTCTACCAGAAGCAATCTTGCTACGGCCGTGGATGTCTCGGAACCGTACCCAAGGAAAGGCACATGATTTCCCAAAAGTGGTAATGCATTAGAATTCGCCCTTCGGATTATGTTCAGGACCTCTCAAGACAGAGGAGTTTGCCCATTGGCCCATAGATGACCAGGACCCTCTCAGCAGCCTCGTGTTACGTTGCAACTCGTTTTCTGCCAGACTGCAAATAACTCTGAGAGGCGCCCCAGAACTTTGAGTCTCCAGCCATCTACCTGTGTGCCTCCCTGTCTCTCTACCTCTTGCTTCCTGCGTGCAGGAGATGTCCACCAACTGTGTCAAGCAGTTTTTAAGTCTCTGACTCTCCACGAAATATCTAGGCCGTGGAATGCTTGACATTAGCTAACCAGCTGGATGGTCCCATGTGCTGCAGTTGGCCACTGCCTGTGTCTAGCGTTTCTACAGCATAGACCCTAGCACTTCTTTCCACATTCTGTCGTAGACACGTCTGTCACGTGGTGTCTGTTGATGTTAATTGTGTAGTGTCGTGAGATGCGACCGTGGTGCATTGTTGCTTGTCGGCTCTTACCACCAGTCCATAAGTATGACAAAGTAGCGCACGAGAAGCAACAAGCGCTAAGTTGCCTCCATGTCATTGGTGGTGGACAGTTGGCAAGCAGGAGGCGAGGGTCGCAGAAATCAGTTGCATATGCCTGGAGCAACGATACTTTGCCAGATCTGAGGTGGACAACACAACCGGCCACTGCAACACATGCATGAAAGGAAGCTTGTTCGTCGCTTCAGTATAGATTGCTTTCCTCACAGAGGCCTTCTGAAACTGGCTGAAAAGTCATTGTCCATTTGCCAGATGATGCTGAACCGCAGACAGACGAGAAAGTCTTGTTGCATTGCCCTGGGTACCTGGCCACCTCCCAGGGCTGTTGTCATGGGTGCTTAGAAGTGGTAGAATGGAAGGCCTGTAGGAGATTACCCACTTGTAAGCTGCCCACCTGTGATGAGTTTCTACTGCAGCACGGACCAGGCGAGTTCGACAACAGCACATTTGGAGTTTGGCTACTGAGCGTCACGCCATGCTTTCAAAGAAGTTTTTTCTGAATTTCAATACTCTCAGCCATTCAGGGTGCAGGATGCGACTTGCCTGCCCGCATCGTTGCTATGCCTCGCCAGTTCAAGATGTGTGCCTGAGATGTGATGAGAAGGCGGCCGTAGACTCTAGACAGCGGATGTGGAACCCTGCTGTTTGCAACGAAATTTGCACCGCTGTGGTGGACAGTGCCCCTGCCTGCAGCTGAGTGTTTTGCATGGGGTTTGACTGCTGGCCTACGGAGTGAGGCCTCGAATGGATGCACCTGGCAATCTGACATGTGTAAACAACATACTGCCAACTGGAGTTGAGCCTGAAGTAAATCGAACTTCAAATTCATGTTTTATATCCACAAGTTGCATGACTGGAACAGCCAATAGTTGTTGCCAAAACCTGAACTTCTCAGCACAAGCAACTTCACCATCACTTGAGGGGGTTTGAGCGACCTGTGGCTCGTGAGGCCTTCAAGGGAGCTTCTACCCAGCTCGTCATGGTCAATATGGGTACCGGTACCAAGTGTACCATCCTCTATAGATCTCCTTTGCGCCAAGGTGCCAACAGCGGCTATGCAGCCTGGCCCAGCCGCCTCTGTTGCGGTCGCTGCTTATCTTCGTCCACACCCCTTTGCGGTCTGAGCCATGGACGTCGGTTCCGCATCAGGAGAGCCTGGAAGAATTCGTTTCAAGAGGGTCAGCTGGGCATTACAGCCAATCGAGAAGGCCGTTGCTGCATGCCAAGGTTGCGCAGGCTGTACCAATACCACCAGCAAAACTTAACTTCTGCTCAAGGAGCAAAATCTCTGAGGCAAGCGCAGTTGCAAAGCCTGTCCAACAGTCCCTGCTAAAGCGTCGCAGTGAAAGAGCTTGCTCCTGTGCTACATCCGCAGCCGCTGCTGATTGGGCGCTTGCAACACTCCAAAGAACGGTTCATCCTTGCGCTGGCATTTGGCTGGGCGGGTCTTGTTTTGGCTGGTTTTGTGGATGGACGCGTGCTTGATTCAGGTGGGCAATCACGTGAAGTGCTTGCTTTTTGTTCCGACCATTCCGTTTGCTAGCATGTAGGCACCGGTTGCAAGCATCCGAAACGGCATAGTGGCCGTGGCTGGCATCCTTCGGATTTACAAAAAAGTCAGAGTAGGAGTTTATGTGGCATAACGGGTACTTTTTCTTGGCGGAGGTCGAGACGCGGGCGACTTCCTACCAGAGGTTGCAAATGTGGGTTTTTCAAAGGGATGCCTGCCAGCTCCTGCCATCGTACTTTGGTGCATTTTGGCAGGTGTAAGAAGTTGGATCTCTCAAAGCAGTCATCACTGATTTTTCTGCCCCGTAGAGTGGAAAGAACTGTGGCAGCGGCTACGTCGGGGGCGATAACACTCACAAAAGCAAAGTTGCCGAGAGAGTGCCTGAAGCGGAAAAGGCGTTGGTTCGCGTGTGAGGCCCTCCAGGCACTTGTTCTGAGCAAGTGGCTCATGTCAGTTCGACAAGCTTGTGAACACAAAGAATTGTCTACGCCCGCGGCAGTTGAACCAATAGCATCCTGCATATCATTTTGGAACCCCAGCCGCAGCGTGATTTGATATGTGCCCCAACTCAAGTTGACGGGCATATCCAAGCGAGGACGTAGTTTTCAATGTCATCAGAACCAGTGGGACTCTCTTGCATTGCGGGCTGTTCAAGATGTTGTAAGAGACTGCTCACAGCGCCATGTGAGGATTGGTGGAAAGCCGTGCTCCGCAACAAGGAAGCACTTCAACCAATCATGCCGTTGGCCTCACATGTCAACCGCATCCCGCATCCCACATGTTCTGTAAAGAGGCCTCGACACACATGCCGCCATATGGTAAATTTTCATTCGCGAGTGAGAGCCTGGCCGTCACATACAGCAACAGGAAAGGGCTATGAAGCGAATCCAGAGTTTCTGTTCAGTTCCTTCCTGTGCAAGTTGAGAAAGTCTTCCGAATTGTTCAGTGCTGGCCACTATCAACTCCTTCGCAGGCCTTACTAAGCGTAGACTTTTTGCATCGGTGTACTGTAGCAAGGGCTGCCCTAGTCTTGGTGCTGTTGGATGATGACTTCAAGAACGACACTGCACAGAAGACTGGCGGCGCGTTTGATTGGTTGTTTGGGAGCTCACATGTGTGGGCTGCCCTGTGTGTTTCTAAGAAAGCATGTATCTTTGCAGGGTGGCAATCCACGCGACTATGGTCTGAATGACAAGTTTTCGCGTGTGATTTGGGTACGGCGATGATACAGGCGACAGCAGACAGAAGCGTCATGTCGGAAAGAGAGACTCGAGTAGGCCGTGTGGCCTCTAATCAAGGCAGAGCTGCTGTCTAGGGGTGACGTCGTCGACGGCGATGGTTTGCTACAGGTGCACCCGAATGGTTTGACTCAAAGCTGAACACATGACAAGCCTCCCTCTCAGCGTCAGAGTCCGCAGGACATCCAAGTATTCAGCCGAATGCGAAAGAGAGAGAACCAGCTTGTTAACTTTGAGAAGGAGTACTATTTGATGTTTGCATGAAGATTGAATGCTTGATGGATTGGTCATTAGACTGAATACTTGAATTTTTTTAGGATATTCAAACATTAAATTTGGAAACTGGATATATATGGGCAGTTTGTTGAGCTGCATGAACCAATCTGTAAAGCAGAATTATAAAGAGTAATGGCAGAATTCACCATATTTGACCTCTGAAAAGCAAAGAATCTGCAAGGTTCCAAATTCTAGATTTTGATTCTGCAGGCTCTGAACTTTATAAGTTTCTTCGAGTTACAGAATTTTAATTTTTCTCGAGTGTGCCAGTCAGGAATGCAAGCACACTGCTTCCAAGGTTGCGCGCTGGTTGGAGCAACTACAGACCGCTAAACCCCAATTGCTGCAAATTCCTCGATGCAGGCGGCTTGCAGAAACAGGGAAAGTTTTTCTCTGCAGAGAAGCGCGCACAGACGGAAAAACTTTCAAGTGACATTAGATCCAGGTTTCCAGGTTCCGTCGGTTTGCAGCGACAACCTTGCCGACCCTTCCTGCAGCAAGCCGAAGCCTTCGAAGCCCCCTTCAGCCTCCCTTTGAAGCCCTTGAAGCGCTTGAAGCCCCCCTTTAACCCGTGAAGTGCCTCTTAGCCCTTGAAGCCCCCTACCCTTCAAAGAGAAGTTTAAGGGAGGATTCAAGGAGAAGCTTGGAAGATAGGCTTAAAGAGGCTGAAGAGGTCAATTAAAGAGGGCTTAAAAAGTGACAGAAAGGGGACTTAATGCGTTTTCGGTTTTTTTCAAAAAAAAACGGAGGGTCGAGAGGGGGAGTGCAGCTTCTCCGCGGAGGAGGTTGGAAGGGCCGCGGAGAGACCTTTCAAACCACTAGCCTTCTTGGCAGAGATCGCAAAATAATCATCAATGCTGAGTGCATCGTGCAGAGCGCCAGAAGGCGCAGGCCTGGAAGAACACGGGTGCTGGCTGACAGGAGGAGCTGCTCGTAGCCCAAGTAGCGGGGTACTCAACTCCACAATGATCTTGGAGGTGGATTCGAAGGCCCCTAGTCCGCAGGGGGGCACCTAGGTTCTACCGAAATAATTGTTATAGTTAGTTTTGGAAACCTGGGTTCTAGGGTTGGTTGAATCCAGGTTCCGCAACCTAGGTTCTCGAACCCAGGTTCGAACAACTGTTTTTGGAGAAATAGTTGTTCGAACACAGGTTTAACAACTAGTTCCCAACCCAGTTTCAACGTTGGATTGAACTCGAGTTGAACCTAGGTTCGAACCTGGGTTGAACCCGTTTTGTGACTTGGTTGGAACTCAGGTTGGAACCCAGGTTAGAACTCAGGTTCGAACCCTGGTTGGAACCCAGGGAACCCAGGTTAGAACCTCCAGGTTGGAACCCAGGTTTAAACTCAGGTCAGAACCCACGTTGGAACTCAGGTTGGACCCAGGTTTGAGCCCAGGTTCGAACTCAGGTTTGAACTCAGGTTGGAACCTGGTTTGGAATCCAGATTGGAGCCCTGGTTAGAATTCCAGCTGAGAGGGAGGTGATTATGAAAATCTCACGGCTTCTTGATTAGATCGCAAGGCGACAGAGAGAAAAAAAAGAGTGGTAAAAGGTGTTTAATGAAGGTTTTAAGACCTTAAGAAAGGTATAAGGGTTCTTAAGGGAGGGAGAGGTTATTGTAAAAAATATTACGCCTCCTTTCTTAGATCGTAAGGGAAAAGAGAAGAAAAGGTTGTAAAGGCTGTTTAATGAAGGTTTTTAAGAGCGTAAGAGAAGGTTTAAGGGGGGGTATTAAGAAGGGCTTAAGGGAGTGAATCCAGGTTGGAATCCAGGTTGGAACCCAGGTTGGAACTCAGGTTTGAACCCAGGTTGGACTCCAGGTTAGAACCCTTGTTGGAACCCAGGTTCGGAATTCAGGTTTAAAATTCGAACCCAGGTCTACACTACAAGTTGGGTTGGAGCCCAGGTTCGGAACCCAGGTTCGGAACCCAGGTTCGGAATCTAGGTTCGGAACCCAGGTTTGAACCCAGGTTTGAACCCAGGTTCGGAACCCAGGTTTGCGCCTGGGAATAGAACCAGGTTTGAACCCAGGTTGCAACCTGGGTTCGAGCCGAGTCGAACCCGGGAAGAAACCTGGGTTCAAATCTGAGTTAAACCTGGGTTCGAACCCGGGTTCCAGCCTGAGTTGAACCTGGGTTCTGAATCTGGGTTCCTGGGTTGTTGTTGTTCTCGACCCCCCCCACTCCCCCTCGAGGGCGAGTCCGAGTTGTTTGAACCTGGGTTCAACCCAGGTTGGAGCGGACCATCCTCATTCGAAGCGGCCAAAAGGGAGGGAAGCTTAAAGGGGGGGTTTTAGGGGGCTTAAAGGGGGCTTTAAGGGCTTTTTTGGAGTCTTACAAAATCACATGGGGGGGCGCCCCCCCAACCCCTCTCCGCGGGGGGGCTGCCCTCCCTCGACCTCCCGCTTTTTTTTTAAGAAAAATGGAAAACTAAGTTCCCCTTCTGCCACCTTTTAAGCCCTCTTTAACTTGACCTTGTCAGTCCTCTTTAAGCCTCTCTTCTAAGCTCCTCCTTAAAATTCGAAGGGGTTTAGAGGGCTTAAAGAAGGCCCTCTCCGCCCCTCCGCAACCCCTCCGCCAATCTGGCCACCCGATGCGTGTCTTAAGCCAAGGCCGCCTACAGCTTTATTTCCCTTTGTGGATCCGACGCCAAGAACAATCTGGAAGCGTTGCGCCATACCGTTTCTGGCGCGCAGATGGATTCGAGTCTTGCAAATCTCCAGGCTGGCCACATCCTCGGCCAAATCCTCGGTTGCTGGAGGAGCTTTGCCTTCTAGCAGCTCTTTCACCTATCATCTGCGCTGACTTGGCCACCTGCCTCTAAAACCGTCTGTCTCTTGAGATCAACTGCTGTGCTCACATTGGAGCCGACGTCTTGAGATCCTTTGGCTTTCAAATGGCCGCAACGCAAGCTGTCCACACTTCTCTGCAACAGCAAAGCCCAAGAGCAGCCGATAGCACCGCCGCCAAAGACTATCCACCCGCCCAGAAAAAAAAGCTTGACATGTGTGACATTCACAATTGCTGCCTGGTCTGCCGTCAGATCCCACGCTCAGTCTCTCGGCTTCCACCGGAAGCTTTCTAAGACTTTGCTCGAGAACTTTCTAACCTTCAGCGCCGTATAATTTTCGAGCTTGGTGCTAGGGGTCACGTGTCTGTGATGAGAGTCCTTGCAGATCGAAGTTTTCTGGCTGCCCGTCATTAGGGCCCTTTGGCAAGCCTGAGGCAGCTTCGATTCGCTGGCCTTTTAACGCGAAGAATTCGTTTGCTACCTTGTTACTAGACAAGCCCGTCAGCAACGTGAGATCCTATTTTTCTCTCAGATCCAGATGGAAACTTCCACGTGGACAGCGATCTGGAGCGCGGTCAAAATTGCTGTAGAGATCTGGCTGCCTCTTTTTTGCGGCGAATCAAGAACAGGAATGTTCGACCTTCTACTGCTCAGTCCACCTTGCCATACATGGTCGCATTGACCGGCTTTCTCTGAAAGACGCTGACAAAATCAAGTTCATTTCGCGGTCACTGGAAATCATTCAGGTGGCGCATCTAAACATGTTTCTTGGCTCATGGAACATGCGAAGGATCTGGAGGCCCTCTGTGGTTTCGCGTCGAATCCTTGCTAAGCTGCAAGCCACCACTGTAATGCTGCATCAATGCGTCTATGGCTCAGATTTTCGGAAGCCCACTCGCTTCACTGGAACGTGGCATGGTCTGTTGACTCCGGGCCCTTGTCAATGCGAAAACGGTTTCCATTGCGGCCTACGGACCATGCCTTTGCAAAGCATTAGCTGCTCTAGCTGAATATTTCTCAGACC
>CAJNIZ010000350.1:0-17767 GCA_905231905.1 Symbiodinium pilosum | reverse complement strand
ATTTAACAGATGTGCCGCCCCAGCCCTTTTTGTTAAGCAAATGGCGACCGGTACTTCATCGAGTCCTTTCCAAGAAACTCATGCATGTTTTGCCTCTAGTGCCTTTTAATGACTTTGAACGTAACATGTGGTTTTTCTTTTTCCCTTATGCATGTTTTGGAGGTTTCGCATCCTGGTCTGCAAGCATCACTGCTCCGCTGCCAAGTTTCTCTGCATTTCGACGGGCGTGCATCGCTCGACACACCGACAAGCAGGCCTCTTTCAGCATTTCGAAACTGTGATTCAGACGCATTCTGAAAGGCGCCACAAGCAAGACGCATCCCACAGTGCCTCTGGCCCTCGAAACAGCTTTCTCTTCCAAGTCGAGAAAGGGGGGGTAAGATCGCTATGGATGAGATTGTTTTGGCTTTGGCTCCGCTCTTGGAAGACCTTCCAAAGAGTAGCTGCTGTGAAGGGAATTTCCTCGTGTTCCGTCTGACTTCAGGCAAGCCCGCCTCCGACGGAGTAAGATCCAACCACATTTGGCGAGCCTTTTGATGACGGCGGCATTTGGGCACAGAGGACCAGGGTACTCATTCCTGCCCCTTCGCAAAGGGATTCTGCTGAGTCTGGAGGCAGGACACGTCATTTTTGATTCACGCAAGCTGTGCTGCGCTCAGAGCTGGAAAGGGCGACGCACTGTACAGGTCGCCTTCACTTCGCACCTGGACGCTGGATGACAGGAAGTGGCTTGATGATCTTGGATTCAACCTGTCACTGACTTCCGGAAAGGCTGCCAGACCCGCTGCTGACAATCCTAATGCTCTCCAGGTTGGTGGCAGTATCCTCAGGCCTGAACTCAGACGACGAGAAGGATTCTGGCTTCGCTGGGGGTGCTTGCGGGCAAAGTTCGGATTTTCTCGGATGGGCATGGTCTGGCTTTGCCGGGCTGCTAGACCTTGCGTTGAACTGGACTCCAGACTTCATTTCCACAAGGACTTCATGGACGCGCTTCTCAGGCTCATCAGTGAAAGCGTGGACGCCAGAAAGATAGCTTGTCTGCTGGCCACGGGCAGATGCAACGCTTGCCCCTTCCCCGAGGGCTTGCTTTCTGCAGGAAGGGACTTATCGAAGCTACGGGCCTGGGGATGACAGGAGGTGCTGGGACATGTCTCGGAGAGACAACCTCAAGGCTGGCAGACGACCCTGACTGGAGACAGTATACGGCGTCCCATATAGGGGTTGACTTCAGGATGCCACGTCATCCTGCCCTCTTCAGTAGGAAGCTCAAGCATCGGGGCTACACGGGCCTCGGAGGGGATCCGGGCGACAGCTCCAGTTCGGTGGAGCCCTACGTGGAGCAAGTGGAAAAGCAATTCGAGGACGAGATCCGCCTGGGGTCCATGATCAAGATGGATCCGGGTGAGGCGATCCAACGATTCGATGCCACTCATGGTCAGCACATCAATGACTCCAGTTCGTGATCAACAAGCGTATCCAACCGAAGCTGACCTCGAGGCTTCACTGGAGTCATTGTCCTTCGCCACCTTCTCGCTCAGCGGAGACCTGTCCAGAGCCCACAGACTCATATGGGTCAGGGAAGCTGATTGGCCTGCAAAGCACAACCTCTGGCGCTGCAAAGCAGAAACCCCAGGGCTGCAAAGCGCAACCTCTGGTGTTGCAAAGCACAACCTCTAGCCTTGCAAAGCAGAAACCCCAGGCTGCAAAGCACAACCTCTGGTGCTGCAAGGCACAACTCCTGGCCCAAAGCGTAACCAGCGGCCGTGAAGGACTCGAGTTCATGTCCCGGGAGCTTTTGGAGAAAGCAGAGCCTGGGCTGTTTGTTACTTGTGGCAAGCATTTCGCACTACCATCTTGCCGTGTGAGGTGATTGTTGCTACATTCAATATGCTGTCCCATGACATCCCAGGTTTCTTGTCATTGTGGAGGTTTTATTTCTGTTCAACACCTCACTCATACTAGATATAATTTTTATAATGCATAGAATGTGTGTATGTGCACATCCTTTGTCTTACGGAGCATGTGAGTGCACACATTGACATGTGCATGCGCACGACGGGCTTTGCCTTATGCTTTCATGTTTTGGGTCTTTTGGAGCTCAGAGTCATGTACAAACTTCAAGAATATCTACCTGCGCCCTCTCGCAAGCAGTCTGAGGGGTAAGGGTGTATGAGGATTTGGGTTTAAGTTTGGAGTTTGAGCCTTTTCAAAATTCATTGGGCTAATAACCGCTAATACATTTCTGGGTTGCAGCCAGTCACTGCGGCGCTGCACAGCGCATGGGTTGTAGGTAGGTAGGTAGGTAGTAGGTAGTGCTGGGCAGCACGACTAAGCAAAGATAAGCTTCCGTCACCCGACCTCCAAGCCTTTCACACAAGCCCCCGAGGACTTCTCGCTAGATCCAGCAGATCCAGCAGAGCACGCCGCCGAGCATCAGGGTTTGGGGAATTCTAGTGGCTTAGAATTCAGATGAAGGAGGCAAGGTAGGGCTTTTAAGGGCTTTCTGAGTTGGGATACTCCAAAATTTTAATCGTGAATACATTCTACATACTGGACACTCTCTGCACACAAGCTGGTTTTGCAGTCCAACGGGTTCGGATATGGAACTTCGTTTGTAGGGATTCAGGGTAAGGGTCCGGTGTTATTTCGGGGTCAAGCTTTAGGGTTTGTGGTTTGGGGCTCTTGCTGCTGCTAGAAAATTCCCTTGCCATACTGAGCATCCCCTGACCCCCTACGTCAAAACCCGAGGGGCCTTTAGAGACCTTAGGGTAGAACCTTCTGGCAAAGTTACTACCAACAGTCACCCAAACAACACTACACAACCCAACCATATTGTTCGTCTTTAATTCTAAACGTGGAAATCTAGTGTCCAACATTCATGGATCGATGCGCAGCTTCGTAAGATTTTTCCGTGCCAAAAAAAACCGGGTTCCTTGTCTTCGCCATCGTCGTCAGCACGCCTTGGAAAACAGACCCGGTTCGCGATATCGTTTGCGCGCGGTGCTGGAAGAAGACTAAGCTCGAGTGTGCTAGTTGTGGATCCGGAAAAGCTGGGTTAGCCCGCGAGGTACCCCACTGCTGCCCACCTGCCTGGACACAACCCTCACCTGCGGGCTTCTTGTACGTGGGTATATCCCGGACACACCGCTGGTCTGCGCTGGTCTGGGCAGGGCGCTCGTTTGTTACGACTGCAAGGCGGCGTTGAATGTGACCTAAATCAGCTTGGAGCCGTGCACGGGTCGCTTCCGCCCCAGTAACGTCCCCAAAATTGCCCATCTTCTCCCCAGAAAATGGTCCCTCGAGTTGGCGGTACCACCGCCGGCCGGTCGCGGCAGGGTCAGCAACATTTTGAAGTGAGTCAGGTCGAGGATCAATATAGAGGGAGCAATTCCGACATACAACGGACGCGTCTTATGGAGGGCCTTCTCCCAGCAATGTCCAAGGTGGGTGGTCAAATTCGCCTTCGATCAATTGTTTGAGAAGATCCCTCTCATTGGTACCTCCGTTCGAGCCCTTGCGGTATGCTTGGGCCTTCGTGCGCTCGGGCGTGGGCTGCGTAGCTTTGTCCTTGGACTGGGCAAGAGGTTCAGCCCAAGGTGGGGTCGCCCCCTTCCATTGGAGGAGAGTTCGCGCCCGAAGCCCAAGACTGTAGACACTGTTGCAGGTCCTAGATGTTTTTAGTCCAATACAAGTTAACTTGCCCGGTTTCTTGAAGGCTTCAAAGCCTACAGACGCTAATGTAAGCACGTGATTCGTAGCTTGTCCGAAGCTCTTTTGAAAGCTTCAAGATCCACTGGATCGAATAACAACACTTGAGTCTTAGCTTGCTTGGGCAAAAGTGTTGCTCACTTGGCGGTGTAAAAAGACACCAACATAAGAAGTCAGTGGTACGTGAGAGATGCAAGTGCAATGGCAAGAGACTAAGCCGGAAAAACCTCAATAACAACAATAAGCTTGGAGATCACACATACGGTTACAAACCAGTGCTATAATCAATTTGTTGTTCATTGTAGTTAATCTTACAACGTCTTTTTGCTACCGTTTCTTGAAGGATAACACATCTCAACACAAGACACCCGCATGAAGACTGAAAGGACCATCAAGGGTGATGCAGGAACAATGGCAAGAGGCTAAGCCACTGAGCTGGCTGACATTAAAAAACATGTCAGCAGATACGCTGGCAACTCAAATCATTCAATGAGTCAATGCGTTCAGCACTGCAGGCCTAGGAACTTGTCTTTGTTGGTTTGGATTTCCACAGTAAAGTATGCCAGAAGATGATATGAGTGCACTGGTGCAAGAAAAGAAGAAGTGGCGGTGTGGAACCTTTGTGCCTAAAAGGTGTTTGNNGCAGGGGCGTGTGGCATCTGTATCCTACCAGACGCAATGAAGCTGTGGATACAGATGGGAAGGGGAACTTTGGCCAGTTCCCTGTACCTGCATGTACATAACGTGTTGCAAGTGATATGCATTAGGACTCCCAGAGAAGAGTAGATCCGTCAGTGGTGGTGATGCGGCGTGAAGTTGATGTGTTGAAGGTAACCTGTTTTCCATTCATGTCCAGCCATTCAACTTTGAATGGCCTCAGAGCAAAGATTTTTCTCCCAATTATTTAAGAAGATGCGATGAAAGTTGCATCTTAGGCAGACTTCACACCATCTGTCTGAGCGTCATAGTGAAAGGTTAGAGACCGTATGTACGCATTTTCATCCAGAGTCGATGCAATTCATTGTTAGCCTTCGGGCTTCAATGAATACCTGGACAGTTTTCCCCCAATTGACATTCTGAGACATCTTGAAGGTACTCAGATCTCCATGAAAGAAAGAAAAGTGAAGGATCATTATTTAGATCTTTCACATTAAGTAAAAGGCCAAAGAGAAAGAGGACCCTAATTGACAACAGGCTTTGACTTGGTATCTGGTGTGTGTGTTTTGTTTTTTTGTTGAGGGCGGGATTTTGGAGGACTTCTATCTGGGAGCACTACTAGTGGTACTAAGGGTTCGTGAGTCGAAAAAAAGTGTTAGCTTCCAAGACCGCGGACCAAGCAGGTAGCAGGCAGGTTGACAACTTCCGAAGCAAGAGAAGGACCATCTCAAAGCCAGGCTCTGTTTCTGTAGAACATATGAGTAATATTCAATTTGGGGATATTATGATACCCTATGTAGGGTATAGTAGTTTGTATGGGGAACATAATCTTACTAGGTTCAACCACCACAAAAAACGCTACTCATATCCAGCCAGTCCCACAGGGTCTTTTTAGCATCAGCATCAGGCCGCGTCTGGTTGCAGTTCACGGCAGAGGGTGACTTGTTTTGATGTTGACGGTTCTGGGCAAGAGCTTTTCGTTCTTTTGGGTGAGTCAGCCAGCTGAACGCGTGCACCTGGACCCGGAAGCAGTTTGTGGAACCCATGAGCAATTCCTCGAAGAGTAATCTGCCATTTTTTGTGCATCCACACTTACTGGCAAAGAGTTGATGTTTGACAACGTCCTTTTGAGAGCATCTTCTCATCAGGTCCAGCTGACTAACTAATTTCCATACGTTTTTTGCCACAAGGAGCTTGCATGGTTCAAGCAACTGTTGCTGCAGGCATGTATGGTTGCCCTTATTGCTGCTACTGTGTTATGAGCATAGCAAGGGCTATTCCGAAAAAATGATGTTCTTTTGTTCCCACATGTGCCTCCAACCTTCACTGTAGTTCCTGAATTTTCTTAAGCGTGGAGAAAGCAATCCCTAACTGAAGGTCTCAAGCTCTAAGCCCTAACACCGTGTGCTGGAAATCCGTACCCCCAACTCCCCCAACCCAACGCCCTATATGAGCCATAAGTTTGAATGTCTTAAACCCTAAACCTCATGCCCTGAAGCCAAACCCCAATATATCCCCTATATTATAGTAGTTTCCGAATTTTATTTTCCATTATCTCAATATAACCCCAATATATACCCCAATATATACCCTATAATCCCTATAGTTTCCATTTTATTTTCCATATTATAACCCCAACATCATCCCTATATTATAGCCCGAAGATCCAGCTATGCACCGGCCACGTTTCAGAAGATGACGGGCCGGCCTTTAAAGCTGCCAGGCCTCCCTGTTTGCAGTTTCCGTGTGGTCCCTGTGATGCTCCATGATGCTTTACAGTATATATATTTATATATATATAGGGTTATATAGGGGATAATGGAAAAGAAAATAGAAGCTACTATAATGGGCTATATAGGGACTATAGGGGCGTTACCCTTTTTTTGCATGGGGATCTCGTGGAGCCTTAGGTCTAGAATCTAGAAGTGGTGTCATACGATGACCAAAGTCTGAGTAGTGGCGATCCAAGCCTTGAAGCAGACCTCTGTAGGGGCTGCGTACCAAAATGTTTGGACCTTAGGCGTCAGGGGGCCAGGGGTCCAGAAAGCCCCAGGGGTTTGGTGGCTCCCATCCCGCCGTGTGTGAGACGTTGACCCATGCTTCAGGCCAGGATTTCCTGAAGGTTACGGGGGTACTCCATCTGGTTATGACCGAGTTTCTGGAGGTCATGACAGTTAATGATTTTGGGACTTGGGTTCGAGGCTGTCTTGAATATTCTTCTGCCGAATATGATATCATCCGCAATGATTTTTCCTTTGTAGCCTTGCTGCCCTCCCTGTCAAAATTTTTCGAGGCCGGAGTGCTGGCTGACAAGAGCTGCTACCACAGTCCTTGGGTATTATTGACACGAGTCACGCCCATGCACACATCGCACACATCACAAAACACTCACAGAAAGGGCCCTAAGTTTGACAAGGCCTCCTCAAAAATAGGGGAGGGTCCAGTCACCACCCGCGTCCAGCCCAACATCCCCGAGAATATGGATACACTAAGCCCCAAACCCTCCGGACAGGATGCGTAGAAGCGAGTGGTGAAGTTGCATGACAGATCACAACAGCTGCTTTAGGGCCAGCGGGTGACAATATGTACATCCTGGGACACTGAGCTGTTGATCCACAGTACTTCTTGTGTTTGTCTCTGAAGATGACAGAGCATGGAACCCGTAACCCTTTTCCCGATCGTGCAGTCTTCTGTGGCAAAAGATGCTCATTTCAGTCCTGTCTCAAGTGCAATTGAGTAGACCATGCTCAGTGACCCATGTGGCAGCCTAGCTGTTATAGCTTTCTGCATGTGCACGATGCTTGACAGTGTATCCAAACATAAAATTGTCCAGCCATGCTTTGGTAGTTGCACTCGTTTGGGGGTTGCTCAACGTGGGCTCTTAGCACTGGAATGCTTCAAGGAATGGCTTCACAACATGTGATCGCCTTGTAGGCGCATGCTTGATTCAGCCCTGCTTCAGCTTCAGCAGTTTTTACACCCTGCGCTCATGGCGGATCATGAGTACCGTAGCCTGGCCACGCTGGAGGCAGACCGGTCAAGATGGATGTCATGTTCGGACATAGTGGGAAGTACAGATGACGCTGGATATGGTAATTCGATAGCAGTCGTAGCAGCGGCGATATGGTGTTGGCCAATTCGGTATGGGTTGGCTGAAGGTGCACTGCTTGACGTGTGAGAAGGGCTCAGGACAAGGAAAAGATTTGGTTACACGTCTACACCATCTATCGCCATCGCTGTCTCAGTCATATTTGTAAGGCTTTTTCTACAGTTCTGGCCATGTGCCTACAGCTTGTTGAGGCTGTGCCGAGGATCCTCAGCATCCATGAGGCTGGGGGGACTGAAGCCAGGTGTTGGACCCCAGGCCTAAAGGGCATGGGGGCTATAGTGGGATAAGTGGAAAGAAAACGGCACCTACCATATAGATTTTACGGTTGAGGGTTTATGTCTAGGATCTGAGATTCAGGATTGCAGCTGAAGGGTTTCAGATTAAGGGTTTGGATTGAGGGTTTGGGCGGTTTGGGGTGCAAGTTCCAAGGAGGCCCACTTTGAGAGTCCCGTCATCCAATATTTTCTTCGAAATTCCCGATAAGGAATTTCTGCGCTTGAATCGCACACCTGCGGACCCCCTTGTTGTCAGCCCAGAGCCGCCCCTCCTGGTTTAGCATGTTTTGGAACTTTGCCAGGGCTCTTCTGATGAGAGTCATGCATCGGCTGGAAAACCTTAGAAGGCAAGGCCAACTGGTATGCATGCGAGACGATAAGCTCAGTCTCAAAGCCCTACACCCGAAGTTCAGAACCCCCAACAAACGAATTCTGAAGGTCTGAGATTTTCTGGCCCAAACAATCCTCAGTGCCGAACTAGAAGCCCTCGACCGGTACCCAGCCATACAGGTTCCGCGCTGCACGTCCTTCGCAGGCAACTTTGGTCATGGTTGTCTCTGCAACTCTAAGTTCATGAGTGTCCAAGTAGGGCCGAGATGTTAGGGTTTCCAAAAATACCTGTATAACTCAAAGTATGCTCGTCCCTAGGAATTGCCGGCATCCGGAACTCTTGGCATACCAAAGCTTTTTCTCAGCGTCTGCCTTCCTCTTCTTTCGGACCGCAGCCGCCCAAACCTCTTGCTGATGAACAGACCAGCCTTCTACATCCTTCAGGGCTAAACCCTAAACCTTAAACCCTAAAGGCAC
This sequence comes from Symbiodinium pilosum, assembly GCA_905231905.1. NCBI lineage: Eukaryota > Dinophyceae > Suessiales > Symbiodiniaceae > Symbiodinium > Symbiodinium pilosum. The sequence goes on along the minus strand of CAJNIZ010000350.1, from coordinate 9,211 downwards.
CCAACTTCAAGCAACTATGGGGCTGAATTTCTTTTCCAAAACCCAATCTTACCTGTTACAACGCCCAGGACTGACTTTGCAATTGAATGGGGCCCTCAGTTTCAACTTCTGGGAACTCTCCACTGCAACGCTTGCAGAACCTCTGCACTGAGAAATGTCCGAGATCTTCACGGTGCTTCTACACAAGGAGGATGAATTTCAACAGCAATTCTCAACAATAGGAGCAGTAACATCAACCCTGATAGCTACTGGGATAGTGGGCAAAACATCTGGGATAATTGTACATGCAAACTTTGTCGTTCGAGATAGCAGCCTTTTTCATTTTGGCGTAGTCCTTCCTGACGTTACACGAGTTGTCCTTCGGACTGTCACTGCAAGGATTCTTGGGTGGTTGACGGTTACAGGCAGTTGCTTGAAAACTCGACATCGTTCTTGCTTAGTTCAGCATACCGGGTAATGCCATAACCGGCTCTTGAGTGGCAGATAGACAGCAATGGCAAAGCCTAAAAACCTAAGCCATGAAGGAGTCCCCAGGGCGCAATGACTCATCATATTCTTGACACGAGAAGATGCAGCGGGGGGGGTAAGGTTCTGTAAGAACAGCCCTCCTTAAGGACCTTGAGGGAATGAAGTTCTGCATTACAACTGACAGCAAAACATTTTACCCTGGTAAAGATGATATTCTAGTATACCAAAGTCATGCAACATGTCTAATATTTGGTAGGTGTCCCCAATACAGATCCCCAAATGCTCTACTCTTTTTCTGGATTCCCCCAAAGAGGGACTCTCATTTTCCAGAAACTCTCATTTTACTGCGCTGCTGTTAGGGACTTTTTTCTTAATTAGTGTAAAAAGAAAACCCATTATGGAATCTACACACTCAGTTGTGTAGTCTCGTATTTGGGGATACTATGGTACCCAATATAGAGTAAGATTATATCCTCCTTTTGGGGCATAGTATTTTATATAGGGAATATAATCTTATTGGGTTCAACCACCAACAAAAAGCTGTTCAGTTGAGAATCAACAGTATGATTGCAGGCAGCACCCGCGAGGATGCTCCGGCTTTAGCCTCAGGCTCCGCATCGCCCGAGCCAGGCAAGAACTTCTGGTGGGGTGTATAGGCTTGGGCTTTAAGGTTTAGGGTTTCGGGTTTAAGGGTTCAGGGTTTAGGGTGGGGGATTGGAGTTTAGGGCTTAGAGTTTTTGGTTTAGGGTTTGGGGTTTGGGGTTAAGGTTTCGGGTTGAAGGGTTTAGGGTTTGGAGTATAAGGATTTTGCATGGCCTTGCATGCTAATATTTAGAGTCATGCTGAAATGTTTAGTATCAGCCGTAGGGTTGGGGACTGATGGTTGAGAGTTTAGAAATTGGGGTTCAAGGTGGAGGGTTAGGGGTTATGGGTGCAATCAGCCTTCTGAATAGTATAGTGCGAGGCTTGCTTTTTGAGGTGGATCCCAGAGTCACACACGCTTTGGGGTAAAGTTCGAAAGCATTCGCAAGTGCTGACGAGCAGTATCTGGCCGAGCGCGCTGTAGAAGCCTGAGTGATGTCTTAATAATCGTCATGCAACTATAGCGTAACATACCCCAAATCCATGTTGGAATTATTTAGGCCGCTACGGTACAGGGGAACCCAGGTGCCCGCAGGATCGGCCATTTCTCTACCAGAGATTTGGCAAATACTCTCGCCTGCAGGGGATTCTGCGCATTTGTGAGGCCAGAGAGATGCCACCTCCCCTCGCTGAACCCTCCACCTTCAGCCCTTTACTTACCTGGGGTAAGTAGGGAATAAGGGAATATGTCATGTAGGGGTAATGTAGGGATTATATTCCAGTAATGCCTACTATCTAAGGACTTTAGGAGGGACCCCTAATAGGGACCCTTGAAGCTCATGGAGGCTAATATCGGAACTACCTAGGAATATAGGGGCTATATAATCAAGATATAAGAGTTATATATGGCAATGGGATTAAGGGCCCCTATTGGGGTCCCTCCTATAGTCCCTAGATACTAGCAACCCTAAACCCTAAACCCTAAACCCCTAAACCCTAAACCCTAAACCCCTAAACCCTAAACCCCTAAACCCTAAACCCTAAACCAGCACGTTTAGAGCCACGCATGTTTTCATCAGGCTCCCCAGAGATGGAGGTGCGCAAAGTCAGCTCCGCCAAGCGACTAGGCAAGGGGGCATTCCGGGGCTCAGGGCTTTGCAGGTTACTCGAACTAAGGTCCTTCCATACTCTGATTACTTTTGTTACTCGCATTATTCGTAGGATTTCTACTATCTTCATTTTTGTCTCTAGAAAAACTAGTGTTACTATTATCATACAATGCTCAAAACATGATGCTTTGCATGAGAAGCGTCCAAGCAAGGAATGCATGATTGTGAGAAGTCGCATGTACAGGGCTCAAAACCACTATGAGGAGTCAAGCAGAATCTTGCAGACCTGAAAGCTCTACCGCTCACTGGTTTCCCAGCAGCAAGCTACTTCGTAAGTTTCTCAGATGACCAAACACAGTGACTTGCAAATTCCCAACCCTGAATGATGCAGTTGCATCAGGAGACGATATTGTGCCTGGGCTTATTCAGAAAAGTTTCAAACATGTAGGTACCTTGTTCTGGGTTCCTGCTTGAATGATGCCGGTGTACATGTGTGACCTCTCGGGGAGTATTTGAGCAGACCCAAGAACCTCCCTCTGCGCCCTGGGCCGAAGACTTGAAGCCTTGAATTCAAGCATGATCTCCGGGTTGACATTTGAGCTGTCTGGGTTTTGGTGGCCTCTGGATATTGGGAACCCTTCCTGGATTCTCCGGATGTCTTGGGACTGCACTAGATCGTTGTGTTCCCTCGGAAACATCTTTTGAAGACAGATGTCAAGCTCCCACTTCAGTTGCTGGCACCGCGTGGGAACTTTGTACACGCATGTGTTTCGGTGGGCTGACCAATAGGGTTCAAGCTTGTAGCTCGGGTAAGTCGTAGCTTGCCGCAGGACAGTATGCGAAGTTGTACTTCTTAAGGCTTCAGGCCTTTCCGATCATGTTTACTGTGACACGAATCCCTTGACCACCTTTTTCAAGGTGTGTTTGTGCATTCCTTTATAGCATCCATATGAAAATCATGTATTAGCCATGAATGAGCAGCGCAAATCTCATGTCACAGAAGTTTGTAGCCACTCTGCCTGACCTTACGGCATCCTTCAAACGCTCCGCAAATTCTTACACCACCCTATGAAGAGCTATTCGGGTAAGTCATTCCGCGTACATGGTCGCCAACAAACGAATCTTGTCTTAAGGCCGCCGAAAAGGAAACAAGAAGTTCACAATAGCGAAGAGTTTTTCTGACACAGAGATGCATCTCAACATACTTCTAAAGCCGCACATAACTTTGAGAGATTTGCTGAACTTTTACCCCAAACCTTAGGTACCCCTGCAGACACCCAAGAACTTTCGAGAGCTGTGAAGCGAAATTCCTTGTGCAGCTATGTGATATGTGACTGCAAAACGCCACCCATCATTTTGGGAACCGCCATCCCGCAAAACCCTGAACCGATGCATCCTTCTGCAGTGGTGAGAGGCCTCTCTCAACCCTCAATCCAAAACTCTTGTATTCCTATCAACATGCAAAACACGCAAGCCACAATTAGGAGAATCCTGCTCAACCCTAAACCTTTTGCCAACTGTACACCTGGAGAACCCGTTAACCCAAATCTTATTTATCCTTGCTTCTGCATGTCCCAAAAATGACCCAAAATTGCTGGGCGCCTTCCCATACTACCGTTTTTTTGCCAACGTAGTTAGTTCCTTATGACACGAACCCGAAAAGGTATACACGGTTTCACAGATTCCGATCCAACTGCCTAACAAGCCTCGATACCCATGAGCACAAAACGCCTTGGAAATTCCAAAGCCTACGAGCCCTTTCAGATGCACAGTATGTTTATCCCCGTAGCTAATTCTTTGCTATGCGTATCTGAGACCTTGTACAATCTCCCAAGTCTGGTGCGTCTGTGTAGGTGCATCTGGATGCGGATGTTGCCGCTGGTGGGAACTCTGGTCTGGAGGTCGGCAGCACTGACTAAGTGCAGTATAGGAGGGTTGTCTTGGTGGGGTAGGTAACCTGCATCGGCATGGCAAGGTCCCAAAAAGACTCCAGAACGCCGGTCTAAGCTCCAAACATGCGAGTCCTCGCGTCTGAAGCATGTTACTCCTTGGGGACTGGAGCCTACTTCCGATCCAAATTGGGAGTTCCTTACAGTCAGGGCCCATACCGCTTGCTGACTGCTTAAGGATGGATCCTGTAGCCAAGGGACTTGCTTGCGCCTTCAAGCTCAACGTGAAGGCAAGAACAAGCCCGCAAAAAACCTGATTCAACTTTTGTAATTGTAATCCTTGTACAAGCAAACTCCAAACCCTAAACCCTAAAACCTTAAACCCTAAACCCTGGGCTTTGGGTTTAGGGAAACTGTTTAAGAATTCGCCCAAAGATGAAATTTAGGGCCAGCTCATTTAAAACCCAAAAGTTTGCAAGTGTTCAGAGTTTAGGGTAGATAGAATATGAGGTAGATGGGGATCTTATTGTAATATACCCAAAGCCATACTCTATCTCCTCAAGGGGGACCATAAACCCTAAAACCTGAAACCCAACAGCCGCAAAGTGCCACACACCCTAAACCCAGTTGGTAGTTTCCGCAAATAGGGGAACCTGAGAACCCCTAATGGCCCTAATATAGACCCCCCCCTTCAAAAAAGAATTTCCATATGATGGGGACCCTCAAAAGGGATTTAGGAACCACCCGGATGCCAGGACTACCCGGACTTCCCTCGCGAATTCGACCCTCTGGCGGCAAGCCGGGGCAGGAGTTGGAATGGCAGCGAACGAAGGTCATCCCAGGGTTGGGGCCTTGCATCTGCAATTCTTAAAACAAGTTTAGAGTTTAATTAGTGTTTACAAAATGGACTTTAAGATTTAAGAGCTGAGTTTTAGATTCAAGTGGCTGGGGTTAAGGCTCTAGGGTTTGGTGTTGATTGCTAACGCTTAGGGTTGAGGGTTCTTGCGGCTTAATGAATCTAAAAGCAGAGAATAGTGCTCCTCTCACTATGACGAATGCTCAAGTTCACAGTTCAAGCTCCAGACATTTATGCAGATCGTACGGAGATCCGCCATAATCGTGCAAAAAATGGGCACAAAAATCGTCTGCTCTGGCAGGGTGGACCTTGACGAGATCTTCAACAGCTTCAATCCGCCAGAGGAGCTCCACATGCTCGAGAGGTCGCCCATATGTTCAATTTCTATTGGTCATGCGTTTTAAGACAAAACTCCACCCCCTTCTGAATCACGAAGGCTTCAAGCTTAGGCTGGCTGTTTGGCTAAAATAAGCTCGTAGATTTCACATGGGTAGTCAGGAGTCCGAAGGAGCTGTATTCAACGTCACAGCGCAAAATGGGCCCATGATTTTGTCAACATATATTTTGTTCAAAAGACTGACTGGGGACGTCGTTTCACAGATCTGAGGTACTGTAGAAGTTTTCAAGCATTCAGTCTCAACTTAGAACGTGGAGATCGCATGTTTGGGTCATTGCATCCGGAAGCTTTCAGCAATTTGTTTGCGGAATTGTTGGAATCCAATTTCAGTTGTATACACCAAATTGTACAGTCTGCGTTGCAGCTTGGTGTGACATGCTTGGTCTCCTTGACTGCCTTGAAGCACACATCCTCTTGATGATATCCCATAGAGACTATGTGGCCTTGAAGTAGCCTAAACTGACCAGGCAGCCGATGTACGTGGAGAAGCTGCCGCAAGCCACACGCCCAGCCAATGACAATTTTGCATTTCGGATCTATGGTGGGACGTACAAGCCCCTATTCGGGACCATGTGTCTGGGTTCTCCTTGAATGGGGCTGATGTACAATAAGTTCGGATCTTTGCCCTGCGCTGCAGTTTCAACCTCTGCAAGAGAGACACTAACCGGATCTGGAATACTATTCGCGAATCGCGTATGGCATCCTATCTCTCATCCCAATCCTGAACCTTAAGCGGTGCCCAGAGCACTTGAGAGAGAAATGGCTCACTGCATGTCTAGGCATTTTTCTTGCGAGCTCAAACCTAAGGGGTCGTCTTGAAGGAGAGTAGCCTGAAGACCAGCGACTGGCCAAATGCCTCTTTTGTTTTGTGGCTGCTTCCACAAAGCCTGACCAAGGCCCACATACAGAGTGCTCTGGATCAGATCTTCCCTATGCCGCAGGACGAGTCGCCTAAGCAAAAGCAGGTTCAGGCTGGGACTTGGGGAGCTTAGATGACCATGGAAGTGAATCGATGTGTAACTAGCCCGAAAGCCGGCCCTCCAATTATTCAGTTGCTATGTTGCAGCTTTTAGTCAGGTTTTGTTCGCCAGCATCTTTTTGCAATTTTCCAGTGCAGCAGAAGGTAGAAACCCAGTCTCAATTCCACCAACTCGTCCTCTGAACCTTATACACCCCTCTGGTAATAACAGTAATCATCATCACGATGAGGATAGCCAATGAAGCGGCAAGAATCTTCAGCACGCTTGTCTTAGAATCTCACTTGACTTAGTCTTTGCAAGCATTAAGCTCTGGCCCCAACAAGAGGCCAGCTGATGCACGCCCTCAAAAGCATCCTCATTGTGAAAGGGACCCCTATAGATGTAATCACCCTTGCAGTGAATATGTCTGCAAAAACACCCCTTCAGGAAAATAAACATAGCTTCAAGAATTGCTTCGGCATGGTGACACACCTGCGGAACAGTAGTACTAGTAGTTTCTGTTCCGAAGGTTTATTCCCTGAGCTCCGCACTCCAAACCCCAAACACTCGTCACCTATAACCTGCAACCCCAAGTCCTGTTCCTATGTTATGTTGTAGCAACTGTAGCCATTATGGCTTCAGATGAGCTATCATCTAAGACCCTTGAAGGGGCTTGGTGAATGTTCCAGGGTTTATTAAAGGGGATACTAGGAGTTCTGAGTATAGCTAGACCCAAAATCTTAGATTTCCAAGCTCACATCGCAGCCTTGGCCACCTTCAGGCGCCCGTGCGGCTCGTCGCGGAACTCCCTGAGGCCATGAGGATCTAGGGTTACCATAATGAGTATATATATATATATATATTGGGGTTATAATGGGATAATGGAAAATGGAATGGAAACTACTATAATGGTCAGATATGGATCATGTAGGTTATATTGGACTGTGGCTATGGGTTTCGGGGCAGAGCTTTGGTGTCATGGGGTTGAAGTTAGGTGTGTGGGTTTTGGGGTCTGGGGTTGGAGGATTAAGTGGCTCTGAGAAGATCCCCAACAGGAAGTGGAGTATGATTCCGCTGCGGGCCAGATGCCGTATATTTCTTTTGGAGGGTGGTAATATCCATCATGTGAGGATTTGATCGGGCTGTCGGATTGTTATCGCATTTGTCCGTTTGAACACATCCTGCATTTCATGACAAGTCTCTGGTGCCCATAGAAACTTGTAAGATTCTGCCGAACTTTTTTTTTTGATTTGTGCTGCGGGGGAGCTCGTTTCAAGCTCCTGTCTTGGTAGAAGATCAAACACCCAAACTCGCCATGTGCCTATTTCCAGGAACGCCACCAAAACTTCTGAATAAGTCTTGGCCGAATTCACCACTCAGAACGATGAATGCGGCCAATTCACTCTAGAAAGCTTCAGTCATTTGCATTCTTCCCTTCTGATTCTTACGTGGTTATAGTAAAATCTACACCCCAACCCTAGCCTATTCTCATCATTTAGGCTCCTGAACTACAGTAGCATCATGGGTTCAACTAGTACCCCCCCTAGTTCCCCCCTTAATTAACCCTAATTAACCCATAATAGTAGCTTGAAGCCCTACGACGTGATAGGCAGCTTTTGCGAGCCAAGCCTCGTCTTACGGATCTTGATAGCTCCTCCTCAAAAGATTGAGATTGATAAGCTACCCAGACTTCTGGGGGGAGCTAAGGAGCTAGGGATAGTCTATATCAATATAATAAGGGGAGCCAAGGAGCCCAATAATCTCCAAAACCATAGGGCAGTAAAGCCCCACCCCAGAATCCCAACACCTCAGCGCTACATCGGAACTTTGGGTTGCGAGCTTCATCCAAGGAGCGCATCGTAGGCTCTTCCCAACTGCTGTCTTCCATGCACGCACCACGCTTCCCACTATTGTGGAACAAGGGAGATTTAAAGTACTGTGCTTCCTGATCCGTGCCCAGTTGCAGGCATCAATAGTTTTTCAGAACTTGTCTCACACAGTAGCATGCCAGGCCGTATCCTTGCAGCCTTTGTCAGAGGACTGCCAGCTGGACGCTCCCTCCATTGCATCTAGTTCGCTGTTAAGCAAAGTCTGTCATGGGTTCTTGGATTGCCATGTACATCTGCAGCCGAACCTGATGCCGCGCGTTAGAAGTTTGGCGTCTCCTTCATAAACTGCATAGGAAAAGGAAGAGAATGGTTGGACGCTGCACTGCGTCTTGATGGCAACAGCGTCGATGCCTGGTATGTGAACCTTACGGTTGCACACTTCCTCAACATCTTATGACCTTTGGTGTGCGGAAAATGAAGTAGGTCTGAAATCACAGTCAAACTGAATAATCCAATTACCAAGGCCTTCATCTTTCCATAAAGCCTCATAAAGTCACAAAGTTGTCATCTTTACAAGACTCACATGTGAGCCTTTCCAATTTGCCGCAAAACTCTTACCTGACCCAGAACCAAGACGCTATCATCCCAATATAGTCTCAGGCATGTCATGGTCCTGTGCCTGACGAGCAGGCGGAGCTTGTCATGCTGCTGTGCACCTGCTGCGCTCACCGTAAACTGGGAGTTTTTCTCAGCAGTGTGCCTTCGTTATTTCGCCCACCCCTGTGAATGATGACGTGTACCCCTTAGCTTGCATAAATGCACAGAACCATCACAGCATTGCCGGTAAACATTTCACAGACACTGAATCCTACAAGTTCCATTCGCTATGCAACTTAAGCTAAGCCCTGTATGCCCTAAGCATCATCCTGAGCCGCAGGCCCTAAACCCTCAACTTACTGGGGGATGAGTAGAGAATAAGGGAATATATGTTATCTAGGGATTCTATAGGGATTCCATTCCCTTAATGTCCTACTCCTAAACCCTAAACCCTAAACCCCAAACCCTAAACCCTAAGCCCTAAACCCCAAACCCTAAACCTTAGGCATTTCGGCTAGCCAGTTG
>CAJNIZ010000349.1:10457-22371 GCA_905231905.1 Symbiodinium pilosum | reverse complement strand
TTAGTGGTATATTGGGAAAACCCTTTAGGGCTACGACCTTAGGGGTCCGAGTTCTAATCCCTTGATTCTAGCTCCTGCATCTGGTCATGGTGTCAGGCATCTTGTAGGAACAACAGGAGCTGTAAGGTTTAGGGGTTTAGGGTCAGGGGTTTAGAGTTTAGGGCTTTGGATGCCCGGCGTTTGTAAAAAGGGGTTTAATCATAGACCCTCCCGAGCATGTTTCAGAATAAGACCCCATGTAGTCTGCGTGCATGAGCATTGTCAGCTGGAGGAAAAATTACATATTTATATATATATATATTTATGTCTCCGTACATCCTACGTAGCTCTTTAGGCGCTATCGATGTTCACATACTCCAATATCACAGAAACAACCACATTCAAATCTCAATTGTCCGCTCTGTAGCGACCCTGAGAAACCAGCACGCATGCCTTCTGTCAGTAGTTATTGCTGCTGTGTCCTTCTTCCGTGCTTTATTTATGTATTCCTGTGTTCCTGCATGTCGTTCCTTTTCGTTCCTTACTATGATGAAAATTGGCTTGCTGTGATTGCTGTCATTGCTATTCCTCATTGATTTCTTTTTGCCTTTCTAGACAGTAATCCATGCCTTCCACGTTTCGCGTCCATTTTAACATGTTTAGCATGGCTTTCTCAAAAACAGCCCGCCCCTTCGAGTTCTACTTATGAATGGTAGCATTAGGGCAGGGACGGGAATCTTTGCAAGAGGTACTTTTCAAGCAAGGCCCGCATGCCTAAGCTACTTTATCCGCATCGATTCGTTTAGATTTGCGTAGTAAGGACCTCCTTGGGAGGGTACACCTTGATAGCATGCTTTATGTGGGTTGTGCCTACAAGTAAAAAAATCTGCCCTCAGTGTTTCTTCAGGGCAACATTAACCACCCTTTTACAGCACGACATTGAAATCCTGCATCCTAGCCCTGGTATCTAGGTGCAAGTTTAGTAAGCTAGGGCAGGGTGTAGGGTTTCGGGTTTAAGGTTTAGGGTTTAGGGTTTAGGGGGTGGGTTCCAGTTGATACGACTCCCCTCACAAGTCTCTTCTTCCTTGCGTACTGTGAAGGCCTGCACCATGAGCCCCTGCGCTGGTACCCTTTTGGCGTCCCAACTATGGGCCCTTCATAGGATCTATAGTATAGTCATAGTCTAAACTCCTTAAAGGGGGTTTTATAGAGGATCACCTAGGGGAGTATTGTAGGGAATGCTAAGGGGGGCACTGGGAGTTTAGACTATAGCTTATAGGGCTTCTTGAGCTTTAGAAGAGACATGATAGGTATGTGCAACCTCAGCACTCTGACATTCCATAGACGTCCTCCGTTCACCCATGCAGGCCCTTAAAAGGAGGGGGTTTACTAATCATGGGTCTACATTAGGGTGGAGGATTTCGAGGCGTTGGCGGAGCAGCTCCTCCATATTGCATACGGCGGTTCGAAGGGAGCCTTTGCAAAACACGCGGCCTTCCTCAGAGAATTTAAATTACTCTGAGCACCCTGAAGCCTAAACCCATGGAACCCAACCCCCTCTCTAATATAGGGCTATGCAGGAATACTATCTATACATATATATATATATATACAAGTACGGGTATGCAAGTATGCATATACAGAAGTGTATCCTCTGGTTAGGACCCTGACAATGAAGAATCAAATGGAATAGAAAATGGACATTTAAATGGAAACTAGGGTTATATACGGATATATGGGGATAACGCCCCTAAAGCCCTAAATCCTGCAACTCTATACCTTACGCCCTAAGCACATAAAACCCTAGATCACCCGATACCTTACACCCCAACCCCCCTGAAACCCAAAACCCTAAAACCTAATATCTTTTACCCTAGACCCTATGAGGTAGGCATAGTATATTGACGCAGGAAGGGGAGCCAGCAACTCCTCGAAGGCTGGTTGAAAAGCACCAGTCGTCCCTAGGACTTGCTGCTTGTTAGGGTTTAGGGTTTAGGTTTAGGGTTCAGGGTGTTGCTATCAGGGAGCGATGCTGGTGGTTAGTAGGGATCTATGGTCAGAACCATGGGCCCTTAATTGTGCTTGTGTGTTTTTTGGGGTGCATATAATAGGCATAGGTATATTTGGGCTCCAGTAGGGAGCCATGCCTCCATTCTCTACCCAGAGCCAGTAAGAAGAGTAGGCCATAAGCTGGGCCCAGGCTAAGGTTGTTTACAGTTTAGTCGAGGGTTGGAGGTTTAACGGCCTCCCTAACAGACCATCAAGCTTGAACCCTCTCTTGTACTCCCCAAGACTCCCTCACCCAAAACCCTAAAATCTTAGGGCTCCCTAGATACGAGCTATAGTCTAAACTCCTTAAAGGGGGTTATATAGGGGGTTATATAGGGGACTACTATAGGGGTTATTAAGGGGTATACTAGGAGTTTAGACTATAACCCCTATAATCCCCTATATAATCCTAATTTCCATTTCATTTTCCATGTTCTTTTCCATTTGATTCTCCATTATTAATAAAGGGGATACTAGGAGTTTAGACCATCCCTAAACCCTAATCCCTAAACCTTAAACCCTAAACCCTAGACCCTAAACCCATAGTTTGTGTAGCTCATACGGTTTAGGGTCTAAGGCAGGACTGACGGCCTCTCCTAACCTCACCACAAGGGGTGTTTTTTCATGACTAGAAGATGCGTGGAACTTGCATGGTTATAGGTGTTTAGGGTTTAGGGTTTAGGGGGGGTAGGGCATAGCTGATGTGCAGAGGGCTGTCGCTCGGTGGCTGGCGGAAGATGTCACTACAACCACGTCGCTTGTGGGGAACCGTCTGTTGTGGCGAGCCCTTGGTGAAGGCCATGTCCATGTGGTAGTGTCCCAAAACGGGGGGACCCTAACATAGACCCCAAAATACTATCATCCTTATTCTTGGGACCCCCAAGAGGCACCCCTGATTTGGGGAAACCCCCATGTCTACAGTGCTACCTTTGAAGGTCTCCAAGCTGCTCCTTCGCAGGAGACCATTTCTGGATCAATGTTAGGGATCCTCTATACTCTTTGGGATATGGGATTCCTTATATTTATGAAAGAAGGATCCTTCTCTCTTCCTGGGGTAATGTGGGCTAAGAATTTCTTTTCGAAGCTTCTCGACAGGCAGGCGCTCAGTACGCGGATCGAAGCGAGAGTATCCATGCATTGTAGGACAGGTTCAGGAATAAAGTTGTTGTACTTCCATGGGATTTAGGGGTTTAGGGGTTTGGGGGTTTGGGTTTTAGAATTTTAGGGTTTAGAATTTTAGGGTTTAGGGTGTAGGGTACCCATTGGGGTGATATTACCCCAATAAGAATGGAGAATCAAATGGAAAAGAAAATGGGAAATGACATGGCAAACTGGGATTGTAGGGTAGTTTCTAGGGGACATATTATGTTTCTTAATGCTGAGGGGTACCAACCCAGAAGAAAACCAAGTTCCGGTCTTGGCAGCATGTGACAGGTCGCCATTTGAGGCTTTGACGTTATCAGAAGCCCCGAGCCCTGAACTCAAGAATGGGGTTTTGGTATTAGGGTCTAGGGTTTACTGGAGGTTCCCTGAAAATACTTCTTGATAGCAGTTATCTACACTCCTACTAACCAGCTGAAATTATGTTTTCTACCAGGGGTCCAGGGAACTTAGTGTTTAGGGTTCAGGGACCGTGTTCCCTAAAGCATCTCACAGCCAAGAGCTCTTCCTGGCCCATAGTTGGGAATGGGGGGAATCGGGCATAGGGACAAGTATAGCTTATTCTGATGTTAAACCCCTCCATCCTCTAAGGTGCACTGGGAATATGTAATGTGAGAGAGGTGGTGGGTTTTTCAATATTAGGGGGAGGGCATTACTAGAGGGATCAGCTGCCTCATTGCATACAACCCTGAATTTCTTAAAGGGGCTATATATGGGGTTATATAGGAATATGTAGGGTTTAGGCATTAGGGTTTAGGGCCCTAAGCCCTAAACCCTATAGGGTTTAGGGTTGACCAAACTTAGGGGTACTTTTAAGTTTTCCATTCCCCCATGCACTCCAAACGCGGCTTCGGCAGAGGCTCCCGCGAGCCAATTTCAGTCCGACGCCCTGGATGCAGTGGTGGGAGCCGCGCACTTGGAAGAGTTTAGGGTTACAGTCTAGCAGGATTTAGGATGGATAATGGAAAAGGAAATGAAAACTAATATTTAGGGTTTAGGGTTTAGGGTATAGTCTCCCTTAGTAGATAGAATATGGGGTATATGGGGATCTTATTAGAATATGCCCAAAGCCATATTCTATCTACTTAAGGGGGACTTCGGCCACCCTTGTATCCTGCAAGGAGCCTTGTTAGTTTAGGGCTTAGGGATTAGGGTTTTAGGGTTTAGGGTTATAGAAGGTTTTAGCGTTAGGGTTTGAAGGATTGAGGATGAGGGATTCACCCGGAACTTCCAATGTGCCTGGACCCCGGCAGTATGTAGAACAAGAGCATGGCTCACCAGTTCTGAGGCTTTTGGGCCAACGTTTTGCTGGGGTCCAGGTACTTCCTTTTGGGGGTTGACATGGTCTAAAAGTCCAGGTACCCCAGTAGTACCCATTTTGCTTTTTTGTTTTTACGTCTCCTTACTGAAGCTGAACATTAGGAAAAGCGTGCCCTTGTTATTAAGGGGTTATTGGGGAACCTAGAAGTCCTATTTTAGAAGGTCTAGATGGGGTGGTTGAGTTTAGGGTCGGGGGTTCAGGGTTTCGAGTCCAATGTTTTTGTGGGCCGGGTAGTGCTCTTCATTTTTTTCAATTTAGGGTTTTAGGGTCTAGGATTGGTAAGTTTAAAGCCCTAAACCCTAAACCCTAACTCAAAACTCTAAATCTATGCAGTCCAGTGATTGGCCCAGCGCATACGTTACCCGGAGCAAACATGAGTTTCAAACCCTCAGGCCCTTGGAGCCTCTTTCCCAACCCAACACAGGAGTTTCCAGCAAGAGGGGTCAAGAGGAGACCTTGAAATATGGAAACCCCCACATATAGTCCCCCTTAAGTAGATAGAATATGGTTTTGGGTACTTTATGATAAGATCCCCATATACCCCATATTCTATCTTCTTGAGGGGGGCTATATCCTGAGGTTCCTAACTGTACCTGATCTTGAGAAGCAACCGCCCCAAACGGACTTCAAGAGCTTACAGCTCCTATACACTCCTACAACGTTCATTTATTTCAACTTCCATGGAATTATAAGCCCCCTGTAGAGGAACTTAAGAGTTCTCCTATGTGGGGGTTTCCCAAAATTAGGGGTACCTTTTTAGGGGTCCCAATATTAAGGATTATAGTATTTTGGGGTCTATATTGGGATCCCCTTATTTCGGGAAACCACTATGTTGAGCTAAGTCAAGGAAAGGCCAAAATTGTGATCAGGAAATATCCTGTAGCCTTTCAGCACTAACTACTATCATAGATAGCAGTAGTGTTTTTAAGTGTACCCACCTAGCTGCACCTGGGCCCCAAAAGTAGGTAACATATAATAGCCCAGAACCCCTTTAAAAACCAAACAGGCCATTATTCTACATACTTCTGGGCCCTAAACCCTAAACCCTACCTTTTTGGGCAGCGCGGTCTTGAGGACCCTGCGGCGGCCTTGCTGGAGCGCAGCAAGGAGCAGATTTCTGGATATTGGGGTTATATTAGGGGTATATTGGGGTTATACTAGGGTTATATTGGGGTTATATTGAGTTTCTGGGCTGTTTAGGGTGTAGTAGGGTGTAATAGGGGTTTAGGGTTTAGGGTTTAGGGGGGTGTAGTAGGGTGTAGGGTGTAGGTCAGGTTTCCTCAAGACAGTGTAGAAACCTTTTGGCTTCATAATTCGCCTCTTGCGGGGCTTCTGTGAAGTTTGTGGGGCTCCCCAGAAATCTTCCCAAGTAGAGATTAGGCTGAGTAGGGCGAAGAGGGCGACGAGGGTGATCAGGGTTTCAGGGTTTTGGGTTTAGGGCTTGGGATGGGATTCGGGGATTCGGGTATGGGGGTTCAGGCGCTAGGGTTTACGGTTTCATGGATAGGGCAAGCAGTTCTGTAGAGCGTAGGCTTCCCCTTTTGAGGCTTCGGATTCAGGACTGAGGCATGGGTGTTAGACGTTAGGACTTAGGATGAGAGTGTCGAGTTTTAGCCATGGGCTATGAAGGGCGTTAGCTGGATCAAACTAACGCTCTGCCAGTCATGTGCTGAACCCGCAACCCCACGTATAACTATTTGCAGATGCTCTACTTGAAAACAGGGCTCCTATTGTCGCGTATAGCAGTATCTCCAGGTTCAGACAGATTACGTAAATCTCTTGCAGGCATATGATGTCTGGATACCCTTACTGTTGGGCTACTGTTACTCAAGGAAATATTGCACCACCTTCAGTTCCATGCTGTCCGACTGAGCATTTACACGGTTTATGGTCTAGGATTGCAGTAGTTACCCACCTTGTCCGTGTATACTTGGGCTCCGAAGTGGGTATATGGGAAGCCCTTTGGGCCCTAAGTAAATGCCATAGTGCCATGTTCCTACATGAACCCTTTGGGTAAGGGTTCACGGGCGGTAGGAGGTGCAAGATTTCAGCCATCAACAGCATACCTTACTTCGAAGGCTGACGAGGGGTGGCGTATTTGGAGCCCTTGTGATTTCCTTTACTTTCTTATCGGAGCCATGACCCTACCCTGAAACCTGAGCCCGAAATCCTGAACTGGGGCCGTAGAAATGGGCGAGGGAAAAAGAAGAAGAAGAAGAAGCTCCAGTTCTTAAAAAGCCCTTGGCTCAGCAGCTTATTGAACCGATTTAGCATCGAACTCTTCCCCCGGCCATCATGAACGCTGTCCGTCGATGCACCTTCGCTGTGGCCGCGCTTGCACTGGGAGCCCCGGATTCGATCATGTTGGCATGATAGCTTATAGTCCCGTTTAATGAGATAGAATATGGTGTATATGGGGATCTTATTAGAATATACCCAAAACCATATTCTATCTATTGTATGTAGATTTGAGAGGGGCTATGGGGTTTAGGGTGTAGAGTCAAGGGTCGCTTTAGGCCTTGGAGTTTAAAGGTATGTAAATAAGATTATCGTGCAAGCTTCCAATTTTTGTACGCGCGGTTCTCGCAGCGCATGCTTGGTGACTTCTGATCCGATGTGAAGAGTTTCTTACATACCACTTTCAAACCCTCATAGAAAGCTTTCAACCAACCCAACACCTCTAATCCCTAAGCCCTAAACCCAGTGTATGTTTCGAAACATGGAAGCTGACATGGTCCCTTTTTCTTCAAAGGACGGTTGTCTTCGGGAGGCTTTCTGCGTGGAGGGCTTGCATGTTACATCAAGGGTTGTTAGGAGGACCCCTAATCCCATCACCTTACATAACCCTTATATCGGCCTTATATACCCCTTTGTAACCAGGTAGTACCCATATTACTCCCAATAAGCTACAAGGGTCCCCACCTAAAGCGCCTAGACTACAGGGATTGGGGCGCATGTAGACATAGGGCCTGGGGATGCTCCGCTAGGATCTTGGGCTTAGAGTTTTGGGTTTAAGGCTTAGGGTTTAGGATGGTTAGGGCTTGGGGTTTAGGGTTTAGGGTGTAAGGCTTGGGGCCTAGGGCTTAGGGTGTAGGGTTTAGGGCTTTGGGTTTAGGGCTGAGAGTTTAGGGTTTAGGGTTTTGGGTTTCGGGTGTAGGACTTCCGCTGATATTACAACCTCCTCACCCCTTAGCATCAGACACACACACACACACTAAACCCTAAACCCTATTCTGAGACTGCCCACCCCAAGCTAACATGGAACCGATGTAGGCCCCCTCTTGAAATGTAGTCGTTGTAGGAGATTCCTTCTTCTTAGTTTGGGGGAGTCTGATATAGGGAATACATAGGGGTCATACTAATGGAGAAGGACATGGAAACTACTATATGATGATAGGGACTATTTTGGCTACATAGGGGATAATGGAAAAGAACATGGAAATTACTAATATTGGGGCCGGAGATATTTGAGATTAGGGGAGGGAATTTGGGACCTGGGCAGATTTGGGGATCATGACGGGGGTAGAGGATTAAGGGTTTAGGGTGTAGGGGATTCGGTTCTAGGGTTTAGGATTTAGGGTGTAGGGGATTAGGTTCTAGGGTTTAGGATTTAGTTTAGGTTGCAGGGATCCCAGTTTAGGATTTAGCGTTTAGGCTGTAGGGTTTAGGGTTTAGGCTCTCGGAATATTTTCTCCAAAGATGGAGAAGCGAATGGAAGCGAATTTGCAATCTGAAATGGTAAGTGGGGGTTGGAAGGACAACACGGTTGGTAGGGATAAGTGCCATCTTAGTGAATCAAAGTGGCACAAAGAGTTAGAAGAGCTTGATAGAACCCCTCAAGGACAGTTGGAGGGAATGGAAATGACCCAAGGGAGTGTACCCTAAACTCTAAGCCGTAAAACTTAAACCTAAACCTTAAACCCTGAACCCAAAGGGTGTCTTTGCCGGAAATATGTTCTGGGCTTTAGCGCGTTAGGGTTCATGGGGTTGGGCTTCAGGGTTTTGATATGGTACTTTCCCAAAATAGGGGGACCCTAATAGACCCCGTAAATACTGCAATCCTTATTTCGGGGATCGCCACAAAGGTGCCCCTTTGATTTAAGTAACACATGTGTACGGTGTTTGACCATGGGTTCCTTACTACCCCCTCTATGCTAACATTATCTGGGTTCCCCTTAGTCATGTAACCTTGCCTCAGTTAGGCCTAATTATCCTTGAGTAGTCTTACTCTGAGGGGAATGTAGGTGGGGTAGTAATGTCTAGGCCAGAAATCGAGACGCAGAGAACTTTGACGTCAGAAAGACCCAGCATTGTGCCATCCGCAAGCCTAACCCTTCACTTCCTACGGAGGTTTCGCAAAATTAGGGGTGCCATCTTAAGGGTCCCCATATCAAGGATTATAGTACTTTGGGGTCTATATTGGGGTCCCCCTATTTTGGGAAATTACCATACATCCCTGCATCTTGCTATACACCATCCATACTCCCCATACAGACCCTTGAAAGAGGTTCCATGCTAGTGGGGGGGGCGGGGGTGTACCCTCTGATGCGAGGAGCTGTGGCTGAGACTGACAGCCAGTGCGCGATGCAGTTGGGTGCAAAGGCAACAAATGCAAAGAACACTTGCAAAGCCTAATCCGACTGTGGCGTACGATTTTGTCTCTTGCCTGGGCTAATGGGCTGATGGTTATTGGAATTCGCTGAGTGCTGCATTGTTTTGCAAGTTATTAGGGTACTTAATGACATTGCTACAAGGTTCCTGAAAACAATTTTTAATTTCTGTTACCTAGAATCCTAATATTTAGCTGAAATTATAATTTCTACTAAAGTTCCAAATCCCTTAGAGATTGTTGTCCTCCGAAAGAGCCTGAAGCCCGAAACCCTGAAACCCTGTCACCCCAAACCCTGATAACTCTAAGCTCCAAAGCCCTAATCCTCCTTTAAGGGGACTCCTCTTAATTGCCAAGGCTGAAACGACCCATAGTGGCCCCAAGTACTGCCTGTATATCCCCCATATAACACCAATCCCTGCATGAGCTATAGTCTAATCTCCTCCAAGGGGATTAGAAAGGGGAATATTATAGGGGTTATTGTAAGGGGGAAACTTGAAGTTTAGACTTTAGCTCATATAATCCCCTTTGAAGGCCCTAATATACTTATACATATCTACCCTGAACCCATCCGAATACATACCAGAATGGCCTTCCCTAAACCCTGAACCCCTAGAAACCCTTGAAGGGGACTCCTCTTCAAGGGGCCGCCCGTGAAGGCCAGCAAAGCTGCTTCTGCCTCAGCTGCAGCCACGGCCACGGCCACGGCCACTGAGATGTGGACTTTCGAGGACTGAGTTTACAACCCTAAACCCTAAATCCTAAACCTTAAACCCTAAAGCCTTGACCCTAAACTAAACCCTAAACCCTGGGAGATACGGGGTCGCCAGATGCAGGGTCATGTAGGCGTATACATCTATGTATAGATAATGTTATAGGCAAACTTGTGGTTTTGTAAGGTTAAAGGTGTAGAGTTTACCTGGGCCTTCTTATGTAGATCCTTGTGTGGCTTCGGAGGTTCGGGTTCATGTTAGGACTCATTCAAAAGGTACTATGGTTGCAGTTCTAGGTAGAGTTTGGGGTGGGGTAGATATATTAGTTTGTAGTCAGCATGGAATATCATCACTGATTTCATTAGTCATGTTGGGTCCATGCTTGGGGTTAACGGTTTGGGGCCCAGGGTTTGGGCTTTGCAGTTGTCGGCTTGGGGTGCAGGGGTCAGGGACCCTACACTCTAGGGTTTAGGGTTTAGGGTTTAGGGTTGGCTTAGAGGTTAGAGTTTGGGATTGCGGACCTAAGAACACGACTCTGAGGTGCCACTGCATGTGAGCTATAGTCTAAACTCCTAGTATCCCCCTGAATAACCCCCATAACAGTACCCTATATAATCTCCTCTATAACCCCCTTGAAGGAGTTTAGACTATAGCTCATGTAGAGTTGAGGGGTTCAGGGTTTAGGGGGTTTTGGGGTTGTAGGAGGCGCAGCTGCTTCTTCCAGCTGGTTATGTTTCAGCATGCTTTCGATTGCCCTTAAACCCTTTGCCAGGCCCTTTGCCCTAAACCCTAAGCCATAAGCCCCAAAGCCTAGAGTCGAGAACAGTTCCAGGAGGTAGTTACCAGGTGCGCAGTACCATGTAAGGCTCATGTACGGCCCGTATGAGGGCTAATGGGGCTACAAAAGTTTTATGTAGGCTTCCTATAAGGGTACCCGCCGGATAACTATTCACCTGAAACTCTCTTTGACAAAGTTCGGACAATCTAAACCCTATACCCTGCGGGGCAATTGGAAGGACTACGGCAAAGGTACGTCTGGCTTCTTCAATGCCTCGTATTTCGCCTTATCACAAGCGTTTAGGGTGTTGCGTTAGGAGCTTTATCACGGTTTTACGTGTTTAGGTGAAGGTATGTGTTAGGCCTGTTGGAGGAGGCCCTACACCCTAAACTTGGCCCTAAACTCCAAGCCCTAAATTACTGCATATTGTCCTGAGCCTGAAGCCCCAGACTGGATCCTAAACCGTAAAGCCCCTACTAACAACCAGCAACTCATATAACCCTGAACCCAAAACAATATACAACATATCCTAATCAGGCCATTGGTTTCTATTTAAGGTTTGAATTGCTGTTCCCGTTTGATTCACAATTACTGGGATAATAGTGCTCTGGCAACTATTCGGGGATACAATAACACCCCCCAAATGTACCCCCCCCTTTCTGGGGTTTAAGGAGCTAATAAGGACTATATGGAGCTTAATAAGGCCGAATAGGATTCTATCCTTTGGGGGTGGGGTGTACATTTGGGGGGGGTACATTTCTACGTAACTCCTAGCTTAACTCTGAAACCCCAATTACATGTCTAACTCCTAGCTAGACTCTACAACCCTAAAGCCTCAACCCTAAACGCAAACCCCTAAACCCTAAAGCCTTAACCCTAAACCTGATGAAGGACATCTTCGGCCATCACGACGCCGATCCTGTGCCCCTGGCAGCAAGTCAATGACGGGTCGCCTCGGAATTAGGGTTTAGGGTTTTAGGGTTTTAGGGTTTTAGGGTTTAGGGGTTTAGGGGTTTAGGGTTTGGGGGTTTGGGGTTTTAGGTTTAGGGTTTAAGGCCCCTGAAACCCAAACCTAGACCGAAATTACCCTCCCGCGAACTTACATGGAAGCCCATGTGATTCCAGAATCCCACATGGGTGATTCTGAACATGAGGCTCGCATGAAGTACTACCAAATCACGGTCTTGATTGATCATTTGGAAGCTGCAAAGGAACCACTAGGAACCCCAGTGGTACCCTTTTACCCTTTTTGGGTTCTGGGTTCCCATATATAATATACCAACAGAAAAAAGGGTACCCTTATT
>CAJNIZ010000349.1:0-10447 GCA_905231905.1 Symbiodinium pilosum | reverse complement strand
ATATGGTTACTGGGCTACCAAGACCAAAGATGTTCAGCAGCTGGAAGGCCAAAAGAAGTTCATCTCCAATCCTTAAATGCTAAACTTCTTGAATCCTGCAGTACTTCCCTAGGTCTCAGTGTCTACAACTTCCTTAAACAAACAGACATTCTTTCTTGCCCTGTGAAACTTCGTCCTTCAACACGCAAAGACCCTTCTTCAAACCCCTAAACTCCAAAAACCAAACCCTTCGGTTGACGCCTGAACTCCTTGAAGCCAAACTTCCCGAACCCTAGACTCTCTAAATGCCGTCCTACAAGACCTAAACCCTACCTGTACGCCTATACCTACTAGTAAACTCTAGAAACGATCCCTATATACACATACATATATGCACGTGTATACATATATACATATCCCCCATATAATCCCTATATATTCCCTCTATAATCCTTGCATATTCGTTCCCTCTAGAATCCCTACATATACTCTAGACCCTAAGGCCTACATCCTAAACCCTAATCCCTAAACCCCAAACCCTTTAACCTTACACCCTAAATCCCCAAACCCTAAACCGCGGTGAGGTCTTAAACCTTTCGCCCTAAACCTTAGACCCTGAACCATAAACCTAAAACCTTATATAACCCTTTCAAGGCGCCTGCGGCCGATGGCAAGCCACAGACGGGGGGCTTGGCCCTGGCTGAGGCATAGAAGGGCCAAATGAGTAGATTTAGGGTGTTAAGGAGATATATATTTTATACATAGGGATAGTATAGGGATGTTCTGGGGATATAAAGGCTATATAGGGATAATGGAAAACAAAACGGAAAGTACTTTCATGGGTTATGTTTAGGGTGTTTAGGCGTTGAGGGATTAGGGTTTAGGTGTTTAGGGGTGTAGGGTTTCAAGGGTCCCGATATACTCATGTAGTTCCTATGTAATCCGGTAGTAATCCCTATATATTACCACCATACTCGCTGTATTTTCCCCGTGTAAGCCCTTTATAACCCCTATATATTCCCTTTAGAAACCGTATATACTCCCTTTAACCTGAGATATTCCCATATAATCCATCTAGAACCCCTATCTAATCTCTTTAGGAAGTTTTATGTAAACCCTCTACAACCCCTTTACACCCCTTTTACAACCCCGATATAATCCCTTTAGAACCTAAACCCTAAGCCCCTAAACTTACATAAGCCCAGTGAGGCGGATTCGGAGCCCGTTGCAGCTGTCTCTGCCGAGCAGGCCTGGGTTGCCCTTGAAAGCGTTATCTGAGCTAATTATGGTCTAAACTCTTTAAAGGGGGTTATATAGGGTTTAGGGTTTAGGATTCGGGGTTTAGGATTTAGTGTTTCGGGGTTTAGGGTCTAAACTCTGTAAAGGAGGCTATATAGGGGATTGGGGAGTATTATAGGGGTCATTAAAGGGGATACTAGGAGTTTAGAACATAGCTCACATAAGGAACATGTAGGGTTTAGGGCTCTAGGGTTTAGGGTTTAGGGCTTTAGAGTTTAGGGTTTGGGGCTTCAGGGTTTAGATTTTAGGGATTTAGGGAGAGAGTATATATTACTATACAAGGGATATATAGGGATAATAAAGAGAATATATAGGGCTTATAGAGGGAACGAATATGTACGGATTAAAGATGGAATCTACGGTTCAGGTCTAAGAGTTGAGGGTTTGAGGCTACTGTAGTTTAGGGGTTGGGGGTGAAGGGATTTGGGTATAGGGTTTAGGCGTTTATGGTTGGAGGGCTGAGGTTTAAGGGCTAGGGGTTGAGGGTTTAGGGGTTGAGGGTCAAGGGTTTAGGATTGAGGGCTTTAGGGTTTAGGAGATATGTAGGGTTGTGTGGATTGGGATATGTATATATATATATACATATATGTATGTGTACATATATATATATATGTGTGTGCGTATATGTGCGTGTGTATGTAGGGGGAAAGGGAGGAATATGTAGACAGTGATATAATGCGGTTTAGGGTTTGGATTTTAGTTTAGGACTTGGTTCTAGAATGTTCTAGGGAATGTTGTAGGATTCAGGGGGGTTACCACTTGAATATGGGCGCTGAAAAGGTTGACAACCATTATTATGTGAAGGTTTATAGGTCTGATAGCGATCATTTCACAGGGGTACATAGGGCTTTTGGATCGTATGGAAAATGACATGGACACTGGGGTTGTACAGGCCTTAATATAGGTTTTGGGAGAGAGGATTTAGTGTTTGGGAGTCCTGCAGGGACATGTGGAGTTATACAAGGTTTGGTTTATGCGAGTTTAGGGAGACGATGCGCTTCGTGATTTTAAAAGAAATTGTATACATATAGATTCTTATAGATGTATACGAGATATCATGCGATTTGGGGTTTAGGAATTTCTGCTTAGGGTTTCGGAGTCCTACGCGGATATTTTGGTTTTAGGGTTCCGGGTTCAGGGTTTGGTCATGTTCTCTGAATAGCCCTTGCTTGAAACTTAAGACAAAGCAGAGAAGAATTGCAGGTGCAGGCCACTGAGCAGGCTTCAGAGACTGCCTCCGAGACTGCCGCAGAGACTGCCTCAGAGACAACTGCAGGGAAAGCCTCCGAGACTGCTGAAGAGTCTGTAACTCGGCAACTTCAGAGGTTCAGATTTTGGGGTGTTTGCGTTCAGGGATTAGCGTTTTGGATTTAGAGGGTTTAGGATCCAGGGTTGGGGTGCAGGTTGGACAGAGTAGCAATTTGGATTTTAGGGTTCAGAAGCTTCAGGGGGTTTGCGGCTTGGCGTTTAGAAAAACCGTAAGGGTATATGGTGATTACAAATTGGGGGATGGCCTGGGGCTCCCTATCAAGGATTTTACGGAATTCGTGGTAAGTTTGAGAAACCCCATCTGCATTAGACTGTAAGGAGCTCTCGCCGACATGGAGGGTTTCTTGAGATTTGGGGTTATAGTCCCCCTTAAGTAGATAGAATATGGGATATATAGGGATCTTATTGTAATATACCCAAAGCCATATCCTATCTACTTGAGGGGGACTATAGGGCTCCAGCGGCGTGAACATTGCCCGTAAGGCAGGATTTGCGGACACTGCAAACCCCCGACCGAAACCTAAACCCTATAACTGCTAAATAGTAGGTTCCATTTTATTTTCCACTACCCCAATAGAACCCCAAAATACTATAGTAGTTTCCATTACCATTTGCATTATCCCAACATTATCCCAATATAACCCTAAACCCTATACCCTAAACCCTTATACCCTAAACCCTATACCTTAAACCCTATACCCTATACCCTAAACCCTTATACCCTATACCCTAAACCCTTTACCCTAAACCCTAAACAAGGCTCCACCTCCTAAATCTACAGCCTGGCTCCCACAACCCTAAAACTTAAAACCTTAAGCCCGAACCCGAAACCCACAACCCCCCCATACTTCCATATCCTTATACGCCGCAGTACATGGGGGATTGTCAAATTAATGCTCCCTTTTTGGGTCCCCTAGATTAGGCCCCGTATTAGGCCCCGTATTATAATAGGGACCCAAAAAGGGACCATAATTTTGACAATCCCCCACATATCTCACTCAAAGGGGCACCCTAGATGCTACACCCTTTTGGCTTTGTCCTGAGGAGGAGAAGCCGGGCAGCAAAGCCAAGGCAGACGGCGTCCCAAAACCACGCGGTTTAAAGGTTTTTAGGGTTTAGGGGTTTAGGGGTTTAGGGCTTAGGGTTTAGGGGTTTAGGGTTTAGGGTTTAGGGGTTTAGGGTTTGGGGATTTAGGGTTCAGGGCTTACAGAAATTGTATAGAGCTCATGTCTGGAGATTTTGGTGAGGTTTGGCTTTTTGCCGTGGGTTCCGTATACAACGTGTATTTATCCCGGGCTTGAGGGTGAAGGGGTTAGGGTTTAGCAGGACCCAAGCAAGGGTTTTGGAGTTAGGGCTGCAGGGATATGTTGTTCAAGGACACACAGGGGTTCTGCGGAGGGATGGGGACATATGGGAAGGTTCATGGAAAACTCATCCCAGAAGTGGGGAAACAAATAAAGAAAACAGAAAATGATATAGAATCTAGAAACTGAGGTCGTATATCTCCAAGCTATAAGGGATTTAGGATAGAGAGTTGTCCTTAAAGTGGTTTCGGGACCTATAGGGTTTGGATTGAGGGATTTGGGCATAGGGTCTTAGGAAAATGTAGGGCTACACAGGGGGCAATAGGGGTTATACAGTAATACCCCGGGACATGCAAGGATATGTTACTTACATAGATTGGGGATTAAGGTTCAGGGGTTTAGAGATTGAATGCGGGTTAGGGTTTAGACTGAGCGGATGGATCTTAAGGGCGTCGCGGGATTTCAAAATAGGAGTACTTTGGGCATCACAAGAGATACTGGGGTTTCCTAGCAAGGATTGCGTAGTTGATATTTTGAGAAGCGCCCCTTGCTTCCTCAGGCGATGAAGAAGGCGCCAGCTATGGCTGCCAAGGCTCCAGCTAGGGCTGCTGTTGGAGGAAACCTGGTCCACATTTGGAACCTTTCACTTCTAAGGGTATGTTTACTCATACCTTGGGCAAATTGCAGCAACATTACGCGACCTCACCCACAAGCGGTGGCTTCATTAAGAGTATTACCAAATTTGTTTTCTCGTGCTTTTTGAACAATCAGTTAGACAACTGCAAAACGTTATTTCTTTAGTTATCTTGTCAGTGGCCAAGGAAAGAAGAGCCCAGCCGGCAAGGAGGACTATGTCGCGGCCATGCTCCTGGGACCGCTGTTTTTGGCTACTCCGGGCAACAGCTTTAGCAAGCGCAGACCCCTCAACATCCTAAACCTGAACCAATTTCCAAATCTTGGTTTTAGGTTTGAGGGCTGCTGTGATCACCATACCATTCCCGCACATGGCAACGGAGCCTCGGAAACTCTGAAAGACCCTTGTATGTTGGCCCTAATTTCAGATTTTCATCGACAATCCCTGAACCTAAACCCTACACCCTAAACCCTCCCTAGCTTGCAGGTTCATTGGCAGCAGTCCTTTCCTGGTCCCGCCCCCCTGGCCCACTAATGCGACATGTTGCATAGACTTTCTCAATTATCAGGGGCATTTGATATCAGGAGTGGGGGTTTCGATGGTGCTAAAGATTCGGGGAAAGACCTATGATAGGGGTCACCAGGATGGGCGTTAGCTTAAGAAAAGTTCCCTAAACCCTAAACCGCTGTTGGTGTTCTTGCAACATCACTCACACCTATAAACTTTGCCAAAGCTCCCTCAACGTGGGGGAGGGGGGAGCGAGGAGTCCAGAAGCCCTTGGGTGTAGAATTTAGGGTTTAGTGTTTAGGGTTGGGTTTAGGGTTTAGGGTCGGTGCTTCAGGGCCTACATCCCACACCCTAAGCAACCTGATTACAAGCTTCCCTGCAACCTAGAACTTGGCTGGCTTTCGCCTGCCTCTTAGGACTACTGTGTTCGCGCTTTCCTAGTACGTATTGGACTATCGGGGCCTTAAACATTGGGTCCTGAACCCAAGATAGAGTCAGCAAGTTCCAGACATTCTCCCAGATTCCCCAATGATCTCTAAAAGGTCCTTCAGCAAGTCCTAGAAAATCCGCTAAGCCGTGCCAAAGTCTTCCTACGCACACCTCAGGGTTCAGAGCTTCCTCGAGAAGCCCCTCCCAAAGAAGAACGACGCCGTGTCGGAGACCAGACCTCTCGTGTTCATGCATCAGCACCGTGCAGGCAAAAAAAGCCATGGTATACTACGAATCTGCATGTGGTGTTTTTAGCTAGGTACCCCAGTAGTGCCCTTTTGCCCTTTTGATTTTGGGGTCTCCTTATTAAAGCTGAACAGTAGGAAAAAGGGTACCCTCATTATTAATTGGCTACTGGGGAACCTAGTTAGTATAAGACGGGTGGCTGTTTCAGTTCTACATTGGGGAAGAGCAATTTGGGCAACCGCCCCTGGGCTCTGTTGGACCCCGGAGGCGGGTGGAAGGTTCAGGGGCTCCACGGCAAGTGGGCGGGGTGGACGGTGGAGATTCAAGGTTAGTAAGGTTCTCTCACTGAGACGGACTTTGATGTAATCTTGGGTGCTGCAGTAATACATAACAGAATTGTGGGGTCGACTTCCACAAAAAATCTGAGCGGAGCTATCTGAAGCGAGTGGGGTATTATGTTTGCGGTCATGAAGAGGCAGAAGCATGGGTCTAAATAGGGAAAGGGTGGATGAGAGGTGGGCGCTTAAAACCTGACAGTAGCGTTGATGCCATGGGTAGCTGACAGGTAGCGCTTGTTGAGCATTGCCTCTACCCCCAATTACCTACAGCTTTTCAGTAATCATCCCTCAGTTAGTGCATATAACACATAAAACTGTAGGTAATTGGGGTTACAGGTGTGGCATAGTTCAACCATCATGGAAAAGGCATCGGGCAGTTAGGGAGGCTCACTCAAACATGATCTCTTGAGTCGTGCAGACTTCTTGTAGGATTTTATTCGTCACTATGCGGCCCCCTCGTTAAAATCCAAGGCGTTGGGTGAGGGCCCTGCCTTCAAGCATCCCTGGTAGGCGGTTCCTCGCAGCTGGTTTCTATGATCTTGGGCTGCAGAAGTGTGCCCCACTTTCACCTTGACATAGGACCGAAACAAGGAAACCTGAAGATTGCAATGTTCGCACTCATGAGCGCCAGTAAGAAGATGCGTATTACGGGTGGTCAGTAGGATACGGTAATGTAATCTCCATATAATCCCTGTATGATATATTCCCTTCTTCCCTACGAACCACAAGTAGGTTACGAGGGTAATGTAGACCCCTGGTTAATAAGCCCCCTCCTTTTGAGGGCCTTAATACTAGGATCCTTATTATAATCCCTATTAAGGGGAGGGGTTTATTAATCACGGATCTAGGGTAGGTCAGAGGATGTCAATGTGTCAGCTAGACCTGGACAGGTGGCACAACCCTCCGAAAGCTCCTGTACAACGAGACCATGCGCCTAGACTATTGTTTGGGGTTCAGCGTTTTAGGGTTTACGGTCTGAGATTCAGTGCATCAGCAGTGAATCTCAGGGCTTAGGGCTTAGGGTTTAATCAGGACCAGGATGTAGGGCATTAGCAGTGGATCTTGGAGTTCAGAGTTTAGGGTTTAATTAGGGTTTAGGGCAGTAGTAGGGGATCCTCCTTGAGAACCGTGGCTTCAAACTCTGGAGACTCCTAGCCTCTGACAAATCTGGGTTGCCTGGTTGGAGAGCCTGTTATCTTCACAAGCATGGTAGATCCTGTTCAAGACCATGTTTCACAAGGATCACACACTCCTCGCAAACATAGTTGTGGCTTAAGATATGATAGCAACTCCGATCGAGGAACTTGAAGATGAAGCCCCACATCCAGTGCTCGGGTGGCGTCGATTGCCGCGCCTTCAAGAACAACGCCACAGGGCCTGAGTTGAACTTATGTTGATCGTTACTATGTGTTTTGCGTTTACCGGGTGTAGGATTTAGCCTAAACTATATGCCAGGTGAAATCCCCTTTATGGTCCCTCCTCCTAGTTTGGAAGTGTCTTCTTGTCATGAATGACTTTGCCCGTACAAATTCCCGCATGCCCCAAACAAGAAGCAATTCCAAGACCGCTAGACACAAGTAGCTCTCACAGGGGTCTCCATGTGATTGCTAGGAATCAGGGCCCCGCTATCAAGCGGGATCCTCGTGATAAGCATCCAAGCGGGGATCTGGAAGTTCAACACGTCTCCGAAGTGCTGCACGAATTTCTGAACCCCAAGCCCTAAATCCTGAACCCTAAACCTGCTAGCCAATTACCTAACCCTCTTATTGGTTCTGAATGACCCCATGCCCCAAGCTCTCCTTTTTGAA
The DNA here is from genome assembly GCA_905231905.1 of Symbiodinium pilosum. Taxonomy (NCBI): domain Eukaryota; class Dinophyceae; order Suessiales; family Symbiodiniaceae; genus Symbiodinium; species Symbiodinium pilosum. Next base: position 2,634 of record CAJNIZ010000349.1, on the reverse strand, counting down.
AGACCTGGGCCTACCCTGAAGCTTCAAGCCTATATACCACTCACCGGGCAGTAGCAGGGAATAAGCGAAATTTTACATGGGGGGTCATATAGGGATTACATTCCCCTATTCCCTTCTAACCACCAGTAAGACCAGGACCTGGAAATTCAGGGAGGTCTGTGCGTATTTCTTCCACAAGCTGAACCCTGTAATGACCCAAAACTCATTCCTCGATTGCCTATTTACCCCCTGGCCGTGCTATTGAGCATCCCCTTCAGTTCAGGCGGGGTCAGGGTTTAGGGTTTACGCCCCACCTCTACCTAATATAACCCCAATATAAAGCAACATTATAGTGGTTTCCATTTTCTTTTCCATTATCCCAATATATACTACACCCTATAATCCTCATATAAACCCTATAATACAAGAAGCATTCTTTATTGACCTGTGCTTTGGCAGAGTTTGATTTCAACATTGCTCTAAACATTTATCATTCCAAATCCCTATAGGGTCCTTCTAAAGCCATAGAAATTGATCTTTGTGGGGCCCCCAAATCAACATTAGTTCGGAGGACATGTAGAAAGCTTGGACTGGAGGATGTTTCGTATTAGGAGGGAACGAGGAGCAGTGGCAAGCACAGCACTAACCGTGAGACGTGAAGCGTGAAATGCCACTGTATGTCTTTCAGGGGTTATGCCCCTTTCAAGGGACAAAACCCTAAATCCTAAACCCTAAATCCCTAAACCCTTAACCCCGTCAAAACCCTAAACCCTAAATCCCTAGAACCCAAATGAATTTCGTTAGGTGAAGGATGCTGCTGTGTACGGCGGCCAGTTCTGCTGGAGGGAGATGATGACTTCTCTGTCCGGCAAGCAGGCAGGATCTGCAATAGGCCTGAGCCCTAAACCCTAACTAGGCGTCTCCCGGAACACTAGTGTCATCTATAATAGTTACAAGGGTCTACCAGCGTTTCTAGCTCGAACTTGTTTCCCTGCCTCAGCCACGATGGCTGGGTGAAATAGGGATGGCTCTAGGGAATTATGTGTAGCCTTACACCCTAGATCTTTAGCCCCAAACACTACAACACCCTAAACCCTCAACAATAGCTTCCTTTTTCTTCTCCAGTATCCCTACCCTAAACCCTAAACACTCCGTATAGGGATTCCCTGAAAAGGTCTGAGGCTTCTTTTTCGGGATGATCTGAGACAGGGTTGCTAGGTGAGAGCCAAGAACAAATTACGACAGAGAAGCTTATAGCCCTAAACCCTAGCCTCTACTTACTGGGTCTTAGTAGGGGATAAGGAAAATATTATACGGGGATTACATAGGGATCATATTCCCTTATTCCACGCTAAGAGCCTGTAAGTCTAAGCCCTGAATCCTAGTTTCGTATGATCCTGTACTACCCCCAGCCTAACACATCTCCAGCCCTGAATACCAATACGAATCCCAGCAGATCGATCTTAGAGGTATGAAAGGCTCACAAAAACCGTGTTTCAGTCTGAGGCTAGTATAGCACCCCATGGTACGTCCTTAACCCTTATATCATTGAGACTTATCGACTTCGAGCCAAAACCCAAGCCTCCAGCCCCTGAGCTAAAGCTCATGTCCTCAATTTTACACCCTAAAGCCTACACCCTAAAGCCTAAACTCTAAACTCTATAAACCCTAAAGGCCCTAAAGCCTAATCCTGAAGCCCTGAGTGCATTCCACCTTACCTGACGTCGTCAGGCCCATCACTCGTACACTCCTTTCCTTGCTTGTTGCTGGGTAAAATAAATACTCCTCTCCCCATAGCATTAAGCCCCCCACTCTCCCTAATATTAAATATTGCGATTCGGAGGGTGTAGTATTGGGATGAGGGGATTAGGCTCCTTCAAAGGAGTTTCAAGGACTCGTAGGCGTCATATAGGGAGGGCTGCATGGGGACATATATACTGTTTAGGGTTTCCCTGCGGGTTGTTAGTGGGGAATGGAAAAATGGAATCTTCTATTCAGGGTTTGGGGTTTGGAGCTTTGGGTCTGGTGCTTGGGGCTTAAGGTTTAGGAAATTAAAAACGGAAAGCGCGATGTGATTGCGCTACAGTTGAGCCCGAAGTAAGCTAGGATGAACCTAATTTAGTTTAGCGGAGGCCACATGCCCCAAGCCTAAACCCTAAATCCTTGAACCCTAAGCCTACAGCCTAAATCCTAAAGCATAGACCCCAGGGCCTTAACATCCTAAACCCTGCACAGGTTGAGATGTTTGTTTCTCAAGTGAGGGAGGTGTTGCTCTGTGCATTGGAAGAATCTCCTAAGTAATCTGACCCACCAATATTGAACCACCCCAATTCTGAAACCGCCCAGTGTGGCACATTGTGAAACATTAAGAACATTCAATGTGAGCAGGTTGTTATGAGGGGAGGGGCTTAGCGCATGCAAAACTGCAAGCCCTGCATCCCACGCTGAGTCTAAAACCTTCTTTTCAAATCGTTAAGTCCTAAACGATGTATGTGTACACATATTGCTACAATCAGGAATATGAATTTGCATATATATATATATACAGAACGTGACGCCGTGGAGGGCTGATTTTGTGGAGTTCACGAAATAGTAGTTTTTAGCATTTTCTCGGAAAGCTATTGGAAGACATGCATTCGTATTGCTATTAATATA
>CAJNIZ010000348.1:124114-137497 GCA_905231905.1 Symbiodinium pilosum | reverse complement strand
TGTTGGGCTTGTTGGAATTCGACCTTGAGAACCCTGAGTCTGTTCAGCAGCCTGCCTCTTGTCACAATGCAATATATCAATACCACAGAGCGGTGACAAAGAAAAATGTCGTATGTTTCCGCGGATATGCTTGAACGTTAGCCTTAAACTTGGTGGGACTGTGGCTGTGATTGTTGCTGCTATCATTGCATGTCTGCAGCTGCCCCTTCCGCTGCTGCTGCTGCTGCTGCTGCTGCTGCTATCGGTCAACACAACCTCAAGAGTTACTGTCGCTCTTACATACAACTGCTACTTGTGTATTGCTGTTGTTACGGAGCTTGTTTTGCTTCAAGCACTAAACACTGAACCCCCCAAAAGCAACCCTACACCCCGTGACAAAATCGGGATGCCTCAAAATCAGAGCCCTGGAGCACTATAGACCCTAAACCCTAAACCTTGACCTAAAGCATGTAGCTGCTATTTTGGGAACCCTGAACGACGGACCAGCCATCTGAAGAACTCCCAACTCAATTTGGTGGTTCTGAGTCGGGGAGGGAGGCGTCTGTCCGCCCTAAACCCTAGACCCCTAAACCCTACAGTAAAACTTATAACCCTAAACCGCAATGCAATAACTGACACTGGTTTCATTCCAAAAGCCCTAAACCCGAACAATAGCTTCAATTTCATGTTCCATTCCTTACTACTTACTGGAGGTTAGCAGGGAATAACGAAACATAAGATGTAGGGATTATGGGGGGATCATTATACTCCCTTATTCACTACTAACTTCCAGTAAAACTAGCAACCAACAACCCAAAATCCCAAACGATGCCCAAGGACCAGCCACCAAGTTCGGGCCGATCCCCGACGATGCGCACCTTCACTTAGGGTTTGTTGGGTCAGATTTTTTGTCTTGTATAACCCCATAATGTAACCTAACCCCTATATACCCCCTACATAACCCCTAATATACCCTATACACCCTATAAAACCCCTATATACCTTCCCTCCTTATTGTCCAGGCATATCCAGGCTGAATGCCATACTGGTGAGGCCCTGGTCTAGGGCTTAGGATTTAAGGTTTACCTGTCACCCCAATTACCTACCGCTCTGTATACTTACTAATTCATGGGTACTTACGAATTACTAGGTTGCACGTTATTTGCATTGCAAGCGCACTTTGGTTTTCAAGCTTTGTTTTCGCGCATGGTCTTGGGTGTATCAAAAGGCTCTGGTTACCAGGTTTGAGGATGGCTGGCTGAAACTTTTGACATGGGCTCGATTTTGATGGCATCGCTTGGGATAACTCTTCCCCCAAATCATTGTGTATGTTTTTTGCGTGGACTGTCCCAACAGCATTTCTGGAGTGCTGTCTGTAAGCCTTGATACAGGGCTCAGTACAGGTCTCTGTGATGACAACAGGCACTCTAGGCAGAATTAGTGACATGGTGCAGCAGGAAAGCCGTGCAGATTCTTGAAACCCCGTCGTCAAGCTAGGAGCGGTCTCTGGCATGTGGGGCGTCTTCCTTGCGTTGAGACAAGGCCGCTTAATCCCACCTACCTCTACAGATCCTGAAGTCCCCTCATCCTCAATCCTAAGCCCTCATGTTTTCGAGCAGCTGCCTTCCGGAAGCTTTCAAAAGTCTTGTCCTAAGGGTCCAGGTACATTTGGGTTTAAATGGGTTCGAAGATAGGCATGTTGGCCCCAAATTACATCCTACTTTGGATCTTGGGATATGGAACCTAAACTCCGTTCTGTAGACGCTTAGGGTTGTATCCTGAACCCTGACATTGTGAAGCCAGGCGCCACTTCACCGGGTCTTGTCTCTGCGCAGTCGATTTCGAAAAGAAGCCCGATGCGCGTCCTTGGTGAATGCAACGCTGCTTGAGGGAGCCCGCAAGGGAGGCCCCTGTATGGGGGACCTGCCTTTACAAAAATCAAACCTCCATGCTCACCTCTAACAGCCTTCGAAGGTTTTACCCATGAATTGCTAGGCCTAAACCCTAAACTGAGACACTGTGTCCAAAACCTGCAGTAGGACAATCTGGGGATGTTGTTCTATATGACGACGCCCTGCAATTTGGAAATAAAGGCTTCCGAATTTTTACTGAGGTCATGCAGGATGGTTAGTATCAACCGTACTTCCTACGACTCACTGTGACAGACCAGATTGTCCGCGGTGTAGTCACTTGGGTAACGTGTCACGTGGGCGCAGGGAGGGCTTCCTTTTTTGCTTAGCGTTGAGGGTGAGTGTAGGGTGGATTTGCTGGCGAATGCTTTGTTTTATGCTGCTATGACCCTTTGCTGGAATACCACTCAGCGTCCACACGATTGGAGCTGTAAACATTCTGCTACCTAATCATGATGGTTCTCTAGTCTCCAACCACACGTCAAGAACATCCGCATTCTTGAAGAAGTACGAAAGACAACTCAGAATCACCCCAGGGAAGAAGACTTTCGACCTACAGTCGCTATAACATTGACGAAGTCTCCAGCAAATGACGCCTCAATAACACATCTTTAGTCTAAACTCCTAGTATCCCCTCTAATAACCTTTGTAGTAGTCCCCTGTATAATCCCTTTTATAACCCCCTTCAAGGAGTTTAGACAATAGCTCATATCACCTCCAGTGTACACAAGCCCTCCTAGGATGGTGAAGATCCCTCAGGCATGGGTTGCATCTTGGGAATCTTCACAAGAAGGGTTGGGTTTAGGGTTTAGGGCTTAGGGTTTAGGGTGATTGAATTCTGAGAGTCACTCCTTTGCAGAAGCAACTACCTCAGCAGCATCCAGTAATTCTCATATGAGCCGAGTCTTGTGGACCATATTATCCCTACTAAAACGCTTCTCATGTTACCAAAGGGCATGGGGCCTGCTGTGGAGTAAGTCAGTGCCTGCACCCGTAATATTTTCCAAGTAACCATGACATGGGAGCGTCTTGAACCCAGTAAACCCACTGTAGCCCCCCCATATCCCTTAGGGCACTAAAAGCCCAATTTAGACAACTCTTCCTGTGTGGACAGAAGTTTCACATACGGCATGTGGAATGCTTAGCTCCAGGCATCTTTGTGTACGCCGCAAAGTCGGGAACGAAGTGCAAGGCCGCAACCAAAATTACTACTGCCCCAACTTTGGCTAGAGTAAGTGGATAGCAGGTGGGTATATGCCTTATAAGCCCACACCATTTTTTGATAAGGATCTCCCATATTCTATCTACTTTAGGGGAGCTTCTGGTTTAGCATCATATACTTTCTGCCATCGCTTTGAGGCTTCTCTCTACAATTCTTAGAATGGCTTCTTCTTAAGCACTTCTTGTAATAGGTTCTTCCTTTTGTGTCTTGTAAAGTTTCGTCTTACGCTTACGCCTATATAAGCTTTTTGGGGAGCAGCCTGGGAGGCGAAACCTGGACCTCGGCCGGGCGAGGTGAAGAAAACCCTCGTCCTGCGGACGGATCCTCGGCCTTCAAATGAGCACTCTTCCCTTGAGCCCCAGATGGCGGTATGGGATCTGGGATTTAGGAGTTCGGGTGCCGGGCTTGGGGATTGGGGTTTAGGGTTTGGGGTTTAAGGTTGGAACCCCAAACGGCGGTATAAGATTCTGGATTTAGGAGTTAGGGCGTAGGGTCTGGAGGGCTGAATTCCATGTGTGCCACACGCGGGTTTCCTACAATTAGGGGTACCTCTTTGGGGGCCCCTATAATGAGGCTCATAGCATTTGGGGATATATATTGGGGTCCCCTTATGTGATGGAAACTGCTAATTATATCTACTGGAGCTGAAGGGGAACCGGAGGGTTAACATATATACTATCATAGGGGCTTGCATGCGGACCCCTGACAGTTTGCTGTATAGCGATTCCCGTAGGCACCTAATGAGATTGGAATTGTGCCGGTCCTTGGCAAACTTCACACCTCCCATCGCAAGCTTTGAACTCCACATCTAAAACCTCGGCCCGAAGGGCAAACCTCTAAACCTCAACCCTATTCCGGCCTGGAATCTCGAACCTACTTGAAGCCCTCAACCTGTCATGATTATCTGATTACACATGTGGTGCCGCCGTGACCCTCACTGTGTTAATGCTACATGATCTGCATGCAAGCCGGGGTGACTGGGTGGCTGATCTTGAAAACATGCAGGTGACTTTGACGCCGACAGCTTTTGCACCGGAGGGAATCGAAGCCCAAACTCCCACTCGCGGGGGCTTTAGGGTGAAAGAGGAGTTGTTCAGGATGCAGGGGTCTGAAGCCATGGCTTTCATGGCGTGAGACGCATTAACTTCCCTGGCACTCAGCAAAGATTTAAGAAACAGACTAGGGCGTGGACTTGTTTAGCTGAAGTTTGGGATGAGACTTGCAAGCACGGAGGGATCCGAAAATGGGAACGACTCAAAGAATTCCCATTTATTGCTATGCAAACAAAGGATTTCTGCCACGATTGTTCCCGCCCCTTCTTTCTCATTTCCGCGCTGGCTGCCAGGCATTTACCCCTAAAGCACCTTGATGTCGACGCTTAGACAATTTGACTCTTTCTTCTAGGGTTATGTGCCGTCAGAAAGGCGTTATATGACAGGTCAAGTCTTACGCAGAATGACATGCTGGTCATGTATCCTCTACCTTGAAGGTACTCCTGACTGACTCAGAAAGATTCGGGACTAATAGGGAGCATTTATTTGGGAGGTGAGGGCTGGTTGCAAGCTCCCTCGTAATGTTCATTACCCAATGGTTACTGGCTGTCTCTGAGCACTTTCGTGAAGGAGCGCCTACTGATCATCAACAAAATGCTGCATGACTGTTCCTACACTGCACCTCCACACCCTAAACCCTAAACCCGGGGGTTTTACGTACGCAGGGCTATGCAACGCGTCCTCCCTCATTGACACCAAGATAGGTGCTTCCAAATTCAGGCGCATCTTCTGGATATGGGTTTAGGGTTTAGGATTTAGGGTAAAGGGATATGGAAAACGTGCGGGCTTCTTCACAAAATCCCGATTTAGTATACCCTAAACCCTTTAAATCGTAGTTTCCCTCTTCATTATGTCAAGATATCCCTATATCCCCCTCACCCCACCTTCCTGTGCATCCCAAAGGTCTGTTCGGGTGTCCTTGTTTTCGCCAACTGTCAGACAGTGACCTGAACCAGTAGAACCCAGAGAGCCCAATACCCCTTAATTAAGGAATATACCCTAAATGGTACTGGGGTCCCTAATATGCTTTAAGCTATATTCCTTAATTAAGGGGTATTGGGCTCCCTGGGAATTGGTTGCAATACCAGGGGCCTGATGTTCACCTTGGTTCTAGCCCGTGCGTCCGCTTACGTTTACAGTAGCTTGCGTCAAGTTTTGCATCCTGGCGCTTCAGGCGACGTGGATCCAGCAGAGCAGATGGCGTGGACTTCGGGAGAATCATCTTCCCCTGCTGAAAGAAGCCCATGAGTTGATAAGCTTGTAAAGAAACCCACCCCCTCCTACTCAGCTCCTTCTGGCTCAGGCGGCTAGCAGGGTGCAGTGCCCAGAAACCTGCGACATCAGAGGCACCAGGTTGGCTGGTGGAGGGAGGGTCTGGGGGTTCCATCTGTTGTCTAGCAAAGATTTGGGGTCTAGGGTTTAGGGCTAGGATCTTAGCTTGGTGACGGGAGGTGGCACAAGAGCCCTGTGCTGTTTCTACCGCCGGAACCCTGAACCCTGAACCCTAAATAGTAGTTTCCATTTTATTTTCCGTTATCATCCGATATCCCAGTATAACCCCAATATAACCCTAAAAATACCCAACCCTAAGCCCTAAATAGTAGTTTCCATTTTATTTTCCATTGTCCCAATATAATCCTAATATAACCTTAATATTACCCCAACGGGTTGCTCAGAGTACAGCAGAATTGGCGCAGGGCCCGCACTCCTCGAAGCTCCATCTGCCAAGACCCTCCGCCTACCCCTAATATGGGCTTTTAGGACTTTTGAGGGGATTCTAGGGACCCTTCATAGAGGGTATCTAAAAGGTATATGAGGATCCCAGGGTTAAGGGCCCATACTATGGGTCCATGGTTTCAAACTTAGACCACTATAAGGGGCCATACAACCCCAAACGAGGGTTCTAGGACGGTCTTGGTGCTGATTTCGTCCGTCTCTCCTGCTTGCACTCCTGACTTGCAAGCCGCATTTGCTCATCTCTCGTTGTGAGTCATGGCCTTTGCGGACATTGTCTGGGTTGCTGTTAAGGGATTTAATCTAAGTTGCTGTATGGGGGAAATCAGACTAATTACCATATATACTCATCATGATGGCTTAATCTAAGTTCCTTCACAGCAACCCAGTTGTCCACTGTGTTCGTATGCCTAAGCCGCCTTCCAAGTAGAGCTTCTGCGCTCTGTGGAAACGCAGTTTGAAGCTTGGTTGCCGTTTGGAGCCGTTTGAAAATCCTGATGTACGGGGTCCTTATGAAACCAATAGGGGAAACTATGTGCTATGTACATTTCCCAAAAGCTAACCCAAGAAGGAGGGTGCATCACACCTTCCTAACAAATTTGGACACACCTGCTAGCAAGTTTGGCAGCAGCATTCTTCTTGCCCTTCCTCCACACTGAAGAGGTATTCTTTTTCTTTCTACCTGTAAGGGCAAGAGACGGTTCAGGTCGACAGGCAGACGATTTAGCATGTTTTAAGGAAATGCCAAGGAGAGAGCCGTCAAACGTTTGGTTAAAAACGGTACCATGATAGCGCAAATGTCTAATACGATTGCCCTTCTGAAAATAATCTTCTGAATGAACTCGCTGCAGGAATTTGTACTGGACCCATGACTCTGTGACACAAGGAATGGTGAGCGTGGGCAGGATTGCGCACCCAAGCACCCATTTCTGAGCATTGGAACTGAAGCTCCAAGTAAGCCTTGAAACCAAGCGACCCAAACCCCTAACTTCCTGCATCCTGCATTCTTAAGACCCCACATCAAAAGGCCTTTCGTGGACCCGACGCCGTTGGCGCACGCGCAACTCATCCGGCATCTGCGCAAGGTGTAGTTGGAGGATGGAGGGGACTTAGCAATTAGGCTCAAGAGAAGGAAAAGTGGGCCTATAGGAGTTCTAAGTTTAATGTAAACCCATGATGAATAAACCCCCTCCTTTTAAGGGGCTTAATGTAGGGATCCCTATTATAACCCTATTAAGGGGGTTTATACATCATGGTCTGGGTTATACTTGCTAAGTCCCTCTGACCCCGAAGTAGGGGATGGGCATGTTTCGGCTGCAGGGTGAACTGTTGAGCTTGTTGGGGCTTAAGTTTTGGTATGTGGGCTTCAGGGTTTAGCATTTGAGATATACCTACACCCCAAAAGTACTCTCTATAGAGCCCAAATATCCATAAACAGTACTGGCATACATCCCATTTTAAGGGTAGTTGGGGGTCCTGGTAGAAACTAGACTTGAGCAACTCACCATGGGCTGGGATGTCGAGCGAATCCACGTAGCTCCTACAACTCTCTCTCTCTCTCTCTCTCTCTCTCTCATATGTCCAGCAGATGGCTCATATGCGCCATATACACAAGAAGCCACGGCTTGACAAAAGATGCACAAGATGGACCTGAACGAAGTTTCAACAGTGGCTGAAACCTCTTGGACCTCTGGGTCTGTTGACAATACGTGCTGCGAACCGGTTTCGATATAGCACGTTTGCACAAGACAATTCTGATGGAAATTTGCAATTTCAGTCACGCACAGGACGGGTTGATGCGTAGTGAGACCTTGTTTATGTCAGCACCACGCAGCCACCGACTCCGAGCACAAGGCCTTTTTTGAAGTGACTCCAAACTGCTTTTCAGTCGACTGCGAAAGGATTCAAGTCTAGAGCTTAGGACTTGCAAGATAGCAATATCTTAAGCTCACCGGGCGCAAGTACGAGCAAACTTGTATACAGGAACACTAATAGTGGCTACCTTCCTTCATCAGTGACTGAAATCCCGCTCACGAAGAGTGCACAAGAAATCACTGCCAACCAAGCACGAAGCAAGATCTTTCCGGCCTTGTTCCGAGGAACATGCTAATCACTTTGAAGAAGACTCCACACCCGTACCCAGAAGAACGTGCTCCCATGTGTTGATCGTGTCTGAAATAACAAGAGCTATATAGTCTAAACTCCTAGTATCCCCTTTAGTAAACCATATAGTACTCCCCTATATAGCTCCCTATAAAACCCCTTTAAGGAGTTTAGACCCGAAACCCGAAACCCTATATAATCCCTATATCGACCGCTTTAAGGAATTCATACTAAGACTCACATGGAGTAAACAACACCTCGGTGCAATGGTGCACGCCATGCCCAAAACCCACTCTGAAAGGTCAAAGCCGTCAGAAATTGGGGTTTAGGGTTTAGGCTGACAGCTTACTATTATTTCTGGTATTACCATTAGTACTATTACCTATTCTTAGTATTCTTACTATTCTCAATCTTATTGCAGTTTAGGGCTCATGGGGCGCCCTAGCATTTGGACCACTACATCTTTTGTGCTTTTTGACTTCAGCCCCGATTCTGAAACTGTCACGTGGGAAAGCGCCTGCCACGTGAAAGTCGACAGCAGCCATGGTGTGGCGGAGATTTTCTCAGCATGGCATAAGATGCAGGAGAAGGATGGACGGAGTTTTCGTGAGCTACATAAGCTAGGAGGACCCCCCGACCCTGTAATAGTGGTATTGCAGGAATATAAGAGGACCCTAGTATAATCCTTATTATCCCTTATAGTCACTCTTACTGGGTGCGGGGTCCACCTAGTGCATAAGCTCCCAAGGTTGCCCTCTAAGCCAGACTAGCAGTTCATCCTGCCATGGGCTTCGATACTTGGGAATTTCTCAAAACAGGCCCTAGAATGCTACGCAAACGGGACCATTATGAGAATCCCAACAGATCCCTTAGCTCGCTGGGTATCCCTGTTCTAGGGGGCTAAGGCAAAGGCGCTGCAAGTAGCTAAACAGTATGGCTGAGAGTGCATCGGGGCGCAGTTTATATGCCTGACGCTCTGCTCGAGTGTGCAGAATTCTGAGAGAGACAGCCGCGCTTACCTGCAGAAGTGTAGAAATGAGAGGCCCTATTTTTAGTTGCAACCCTATCGCAAACAGCGGAGTTTGACATGCTTTGATGCAATACTGTGAAAAAATTGTGGGGCAAGATGTCTCCCAAACAGCGGCTACTCTTTGACGGTCAATATAGTATGTTGAGAGCAAGTTAAAGTATGCAGCTGTTGATATTACATGGCCTCGAAGACGAGCTTCGTCCCACTATACGCGTTGAACTCCTGCCCCCGCCCTTGCGTCTGTAAGCAACCGGCCGACATTTCCTTCTCCATGTTCTCCGCATACATCATCTCCTGCATGCATCTCTACACAGGCTACAAGAGCCATGGCGCGCAACGTAAGTCTACACGAATGTCAGCTTCGGGGCCCAATCTACATGTACTGCTACTACTCCCTAGGGGTCCAAGGGGTCAAATAATGGGGTATTAGAACCCAACTACTATAATACTGCTGGTCTTTGGGCTCTAAAAGCCCTTTTGTTTGGGTCCTTGGACCCCTAGGGACTGGTACCACTATCCATTACTAACATTACTATTGCTATGCTTATTACGAGCAAGTATTACTGTTATTCCTGCTCCTGCTGCGGGCACCCAAACTACCGAATGCTGTATTTTTCATCCAGCATTCTTGAGAGCCCGGAGCCTCAGGCCTTGGACAGTACATAAAACCAACCTACATAACAATGATATTTTTCGGTTTAGGGTGTGTAGGGTTTAGGGCAAAAGTAGTACTACCTGAAGCCCGAATCTTTGTAGACTTATAACATCTTTGTCCTGGGTTTGGGCCATTGCTTTGCATCCAGGTAGTATTAGCCATAGCAAGAAAATCGAGTAAGTGCACGAGTACTAGAAGTGAATAATTTAGTAAGAGTGCTAGTTGACAAGTGCCAACAGTGGTAACAGCAATGGTGATTGTAATTGTATCCCCTCGAAGCCCAGATGCTGAACTGAGTTTTAGGTGGGGACCTGCTGAAAACATTACGTTATATACTTCCATGCAGGTTCTAGATCGCCTTGCAGTGCACAATCCGGGCTGCTTGGTAATTCCAACCTTTGACTGAGGACCTCGCCTATGGCTTGTACAGCCTGTGGAGGTTGCGTTCTGTGGTCGCCAAATGATGCTTGACCCTCTTGAGCCCTTCATCCCCAACCTCAACGGACACTCTGATCTCTAAAACGCAACATCCTAGACCCTGTGGGGTTTAGGGTTTAGGGTGAATCCTGAACCCTGAACGAAAAAACTTCAAATCCTGAATCCGAATCCCTAAATCCTGGTCCCTGCTTGCCGTCGGGCTGCCCTCTCTTTTTCCAGGTCTACCCCCTCGTTGTTGAGCTCCGCAACATCATTCAAGTATGGGAGCTTGGCCGCAGGTTGGGAGCTCGGGGTGGAAGTTCTGATGAGCAGCTCTAGGGTTCTTGGGCAGTTGTAGGTATAGAAGTACCCCATGTAAGGAAAATATTATAGCAACAGGTAACCTCTAGTTACAACCTTAACTTGGTTCATTGCAGTCAACTTTGGGGCTGAGAGTTCACGGTTGGTCAGGGACCGTATCATTGGTTTTTCTCGTCTCCATTGGACGCGCCAAAATGACTTGCTTTCATAGAGCTGTTTGAAGCATGATGCACAAGTTGCTCTATCACCGCCGCACACATGCCTTCAAGACTTACCTCAGCATAGTTACCCTGAGCCCTGGCCCCATTCTTCCTGTACTAAATCTAGATAGCTGGCCACGCATTACAAATGGCCCGCTGCGCATGCTTGTGAATCGTCTATATTTGAACTACTCGTCGGTGGTAGCGTAGTAAGAACAAAAATCAACAACTGCCCAGGTACCCTTCATTGTTTGGGCAGTCTCAGATGTCAGTTCCGATGCTCTAATGTAGGGGCCTAGAGAATCACCAATAACTTTGACGTCTATTTGATGTACCATTTACCATAGCTATACATGGAAAGAAGGACCATTATCTTGGTACCTCTGGTACATGAGAAGCAGCTTTGGCTGAGCGCAGGGCATCTTCCAGCGTTGCATCCGGAGGAATCTGGCAAGCTGGCTTTGTTTTGAATTTGTGGGGTCTCTTCGGGACCCGGGATTTTACGGAAGTACAACAGGTTTCTGGCGGTCCATGTCAGGGAGTATATAAGGGCATTCGAAGACTCGCATTTCAGCGCCTGGAATTCATGGGCTTCAGAGATGAGGTTTCGGTGTTCCGTGCTTGAACATGAACCTTTTCAACCTGAGCATCTGAGGGCCTGCAACAGGTGATGCCAGAAAATGGAACAAATTCGTCAGAAACCGAACATGTAAGGCCGCAAATGCTTTCTCTGTGAAGAGCGGGGATTATTCAAGGGCCGCAAACCACCAACAAAATATGTTCTCGGAATGTATGCCCGCTTGGCGCACGTCGAAAGCATGCTCTGGACCTTGAAAAATGCAAAAACAGGCACCCTAGTAGCTACAACAGTAACAATAATAGAAAGAATGCTGCTACGAATTATAAGCATGATTCTCGTACTAAGCCCTAAATCCTGAATCCTAACTACTGGACAAACGCTTCGAAGGATTGGGCCCTTTTGAGGCAAAGAGTCGGGTGCCTCCATGTCTCCCTCCTCCGCTTCACCTCCTTCAGCTGCGCCAGCGGCGTAGTCCTCGCGTCTGAAGTGAGGGGCACGTTTTTGGTTTGCTTAGGGTTCAGGGTTTAGGGGTTGAGGGTTTAGGGCTGAGGAAAGATGATCTTATTCTTATAAAATCACGATAAGCAAAATAAGAGGGTGTAATCTGACAGTCTTAGTATCGTCATTAATCTTCTACTCATCAAAAACTTCAGTAGTTTCCATTTTGTTTTCCAGTACCCCTATATAACCCTAGATTACCCGATATTGTGGGGACCCTAAGCCCCTTGGAACCCTTGATCCCCTAGAATCCTAAACCCTAAATCTCAGACTTCTTTTCTGCTCAATGACTTTCATGTGTCCTCTCACAGCATGAGGGCCGGGTTTGGGGTTTCCTGCTTCGAGCAACTTTGCAACGGGCGCCGGTTTATAGGTAGGACTTCCCTAAAATTCCAGGGACCCAAATAATAGGGTGTTAGGGTCAAAATATCAACAATATTGTGGTACTTGGGCCCTAAAACCTTATCATTTGGGTCCTTGGACCCTTAGGACTGTGGCTGGAGACTTCCACTGGGCTGCAAACCATCACTGCTTTTAGATGCCGACCCCTCTGACCAGACAAATAAAGGATGACCAGTCCTCAATATCTCAGCGGCATGCCCACTCGCAGTTCATCAACGGCTGCTCAAGTTGATCGCGATTTTTGAAGAGTCCGTCCCAAGGGGCAACCCGGTCAAGTTGTACATCTGAGAGTAACACCCGTACCAAGTCTTCAGATTAGGTCTGCAAGGGTTTAGGTTTTAGGGTATATTGGTTTAAGGGTTTAAGGGTTTTAAGGTTTAAGGGTTTTAGGGTCTAGGATTAACTCGTCACAGCCTCGTTCCCAACCCTAGAGCCGACGCTCTGCAACTCTCGAATCAGGTCTGCCAACCCATGCTTGATACAACCTCATGAGCTCTGCGCTATTACAGGTTAATGCCGTGAGGTCCATAACCCTGAAACTCCACACCTTGAACTCTGAACGGTACCCAGGAGCTCCTACGTAGTTCCTTTTTGGGTCTATTATGGATTTTTGGTGAGGGATTATGATATACCACCCAAACGGGATCTACCTAGGAGAGTCTGGGTAGTGCCTACCGCAACTCCGTCATCCATGAGCCTACACCGGCCCTGCGCCTCGGGGTACATCTCTGCGTCACCAGCGTAATCGCCTTCTGGTGGCGGAGTGGCATCCTGCAAAACGATGCCATCAAAAACAAGGTTACAGCGCCCGTACGGGCCCCTGTGTTTAAGCACATTTCCGATCATGCGATCTGAGGTCCATGCGCGCGAAACTATGGAAAAATGCTCATCTGCACAAGCCGGGCTGTAATTTCAAGGGGCCAAAACACTGTAATAAGGTACCCCTCCGAAGTCTGATTTTGAGCGTTTTACCATAGTTACGAACACATTGAGCAACCCAGGGCCTATGGCGAAAACGGCGTTTTAGTTCACGCAGCTTTCGCATGCTTTCGCAAGCCGTCCAAGCTCGCTTAGGAGCTTGCTAGCGCCTGCGGCCTTGCGCCACAAGCTTTGCCACACGTAGTCAAGCACCTGTGGTTCGAACCCGCCGCTTGTTTGGGCACGCAACTTTTGAGGTTGCTCCGCGACCTGTCCAGCAGCTGCGTTCCTAACACACGGTTGCAGCTCGCAACCTTTCTGGATTCTTGGAGTGGCTCACGTGCAAGCATCTACCTTCGTGA
>CAJNIZ010000348.1:103355-119765 GCA_905231905.1 Symbiodinium pilosum | reverse complement strand
CCGTGGTCCCTTATCTCGTTCCCCTTAGAACGGAGGTGATTTCCTTGATGTCTTGAAATGCTGTGATCTCGTTCGGAATGGTGGAACATAAGCATAGCTCTCATTCATAATGGAAATTCGACCTATCTCGTTCGATCCGTGGGCCCTATCTAGTTCCCCTTTGAACGCTGGCTTTAAAACAGAAATACCGACGCGGCCAGTCTTCCCTTGTCTTACATAGATAAATGCCGCGGCTCATATGGAATATATTAGGTAGACAGGGACCCCAGAGGATAGATGCCCATGCTTTGAACCTAAGATGAGCCCTGTACTGTTGTAGTAGATCCAGCTTCCAGGACAAATATCTTATGAACATCACTGCAACTCCAAAGAAGCTCGAATTACTTCTTTGCAAAGAAGGAAACGTTTATTCCACACGCTCAAAAGGAAAATCCCAAGAGTGCCCAAGTGCTGAAGGCTGGTAGACTTCTGCAAACAGATTTTTGTTTTGGGATTTTCTTGACATGGTGGGGCCGTAAATTAAAGATTGCGCTTTAGGTTTCGCACCGCCCAAGGTTGGCATCTACGTACCAGGTAGCTTGGCAGCTTTCTTAGCAGCCTGGTCTCTTTCTAGAAGCCTGAGTCCAGGGCAGTTGCTCTAGAAGCGCTGTCCAAACAGACAGGACAGGCTGCACTACTGAAGCCCCACTGTTGCACGCCCTGCTAAAAGACCAGCTATGATGGCTACTCCCCTAATATTGAAGAACCACCCAAATGCTGCGGAGCGTCATGCATACCATTGATGAGGTTGTCAAAGTCCGCCGCTGGTACGTATTTTGTCTTCTCGACCTGCAGTGCACCGAAAACTCATATCCTTCCGGGTTTCTGGCCTTCAGACTTACAGTCAGGTTGAGGGCTTCAGGACCTCGAGGTTCATCGGCGGCAAACGCATGTTGACGGGCAGGTCTGTCTCCTTCAGACTACGAAAAACCTTCATGTTGCTGGCACCTTTTGGGTCCATCCGTTCCATGCTTTGGATTAGTGTATATGTCCTTGCACGAGTAGGGCCGCAATGATTCGTCTTTGACATGTCCAACTCGCAAACCTACACCCAGGCCCTCCGCGAACTGCTGAACTCACTTCAAACCTCTGAGCCCATGAACCCCTAAATGTCTCTTTCACACTCAACTTTTCTAAGCGTGATCCCGAGCGCTCATGTATGTACATAATTGCTTTGGAAAGCTTGTTCTCTCTCACCACTTACATTCATAGATAGCGAATATTCCAGGGTAACACTTCAATTGGAACCAAACACTGCGTTGAATGTTAACGAGCTCACTACATAGCGGTAGACACCTGAAACCCACAAGCGCACCCACCCGCCCTAACATCTTGCTGGGGCCTTAGTAGGAGACATGGGTATACATTCTATAGCGATTATAGAAGGATTACATTCCCTTATTCCCCACTCACTCTAAACCCGAAACATTGAACTCTAAACCCTATAAAGGATATTCCCTTATTCCCTACTAACCCCCAGTAAGCAACATCCTGCCCGAGTCCCAGGCCACGTGCTCGAGGTCTAACGCGGAGCCCCAGGGCACGCCCCCAGGCATCTGCCGCGGCATCCTACACAGGAAATGTTCCTTGGGTTTAGGGTTTATAGGTTTGGGGTTTAGGGTTTAGGGTTTAGGGTTTGGGGTTTAGGGTTTAGGGTTTGGGGTTTAGGGTTTGGGGTTTAGGGTTTAGGGTGTAGGGTTTAGGGGTTAGGGGTTACTTGGAGGGTCATGGGGACTTAGTAAGTGGGTTAATAATTAGGATAGCTAGGGTTACTATATGAGTTATAGGGGTTATTAACCTACTTACTAAGTCCCCGTGACCCTCTAAGTAGATAGGGATACATAAGGTTATGTAGGGGTACATAGGGGCAAAAAAATGATATAGGGGTACATAAGGGTTATATGAGGGTACATAAGGGTTCTATAGCAGTACATAGGGGTTCCAATTAGAGGGGTTTAAAGGGGCTAGGGTTTATGTTTCGAGATTGCGTATGGTTTAGGGAGGTAAAGGTCTGGGGTCTAGGTTTAGGGCTGTGTTTGCTCGGGAGTTTGCGTATCCTACTGCTGATAGTGAGTAGTCCTCCGCATAGAAGCTTCCCTGTGTTCCCTTGATGGAGCCACTTACCTTCGAGATGACCAATTCCGCGCACTGAAGTCAACAAATCTTAGAAAGCAAATCCCCAAATCCCAAGCCCTTAGCCCCGAACTCCAAACTCTGAACCCTAAACAGCAAGCTCCGGGCCCTGACACGGTCCCTACAAGCACACCAGGGTCCATGTGAGCTATAGTCTAAACTCCTAGTGTCCCCCCTAGTAACCCTTATAATAGTCCCCTATGAAATCCCCTATATGAGCCCCTTTACGGATTTTAGACTATAGCCCATGTATTGCTAGCATTTTTTCTTTGGGGTACATGGCCCTAGCAAGAGCTCCCAGCTTTATGGAGCCCCACTTTAATCATTGAAAATGCCCTAAACCCTCAACGCCTTAAGTAAATAGAATATGGGGTATCTGGGGATCTTATTATAATATACCCATAGCCATATTCTATCTACTGAAGGGGGACACCCAAAGTCTTTAGCTCTTCAGCTCCAGGTTTCAAGGCTGGGTAGCTGCGAGATTGGGATGTTTGACTTCATGGGTTTATGCCCAAGTTCTGTCCTTTGTCAAGCCCTCAGAAGCAAACAATCCGAAATCCCAGCAATGAATGCACAACCCTGAACCTAATCCCTATACATCTAAAACCCGAAGGTCAATCCTCTTATCGTTGCAACACCCCCCTCCTGCACCCCATATCCTGATCTGCACTTACTCTACCTTCCTCCCCTAAGTCTAATTTCCTAGCATTCCAACTCCACCCCAAAAAATCCGAAACTGCACTTTACGCTACACCCTATCACCCAAACCTACTCGAGCACACCAGTTACATCACCAAGCCTCTCGAGCTGCTGCATGGCCCGGCTCCCGTCCGCCTTGACGATGCGATACATGTTCAGCGCCTGCACTTCAGTAGCATTCTTTCTATCTTAGGGCTTGCATTGGTTTACTCCGCGAATAATAGGAACGATTGCTCCGCACAAGCGCTACTAACCCCATCATTTAGACTGTCATTGTTTATTGTCATCATCTTTGAGCACCACTATCACCATCCCCGTCATCATCGTCCTCGTCCTCGTCGTCAGCTTCGGCGTCATCGGCCTCGCCCTCGCCCTCCTCCTCGCCGTCGCAGTCGCCTCCGCCTTCCACTCCCGCCCTCCGCAGTCGCCGTCCTCGTCTTTCACCATCATCATCGTCAACATCATCTTCATCACCACCATTTTCATCTTTGCTGTCATCATCGTGATCATTTTTGTGCTCTAGGACCATTGCCGCGAACCAAACATCTACCTATCTCCGAGATACAAAGACGGCTCAGTTGAGAATGCACTTAGGGGCTCCCAAACTGTTAGTCGGCCTAACCATTCGTTCGAAAAGTATTTTCTGTGGGAGATTTGCGGCTTGGGAGCACAAGGTTTTGTGGAAAATTGCAGGGGGGATGAAAGGATGTCGGTCCAGCTTCCTGCTTGGAATGTCCCATTGGCTTGTGGCTGAAGTAGTACATGTCGCATTTCTCCAACCGACCTGGGTGAGGCACTCTACATGAGGACAAAGCTCTTCTTCTGGTGGCATGTACGGGACCTCCAGAAAAAATGCCCCTATCCGTAGTCAACAAGCTTGCACTTCCAAAGCTCCAAGCCCTCAACTTCAATACCGAAAGTTGCTGACAAATCCTCGTCGTCTTTCAGAACTCCACCCTAGCTGGACACAGACCTGCCATAGCTAGACAGAAACGGTCGTGCGGTGCAAGGGGAAAGACGAGGATCCAAACGCCGGCATAGGGTAGGTTTGCTCCCAACAGGATTGCAATCAATGCTCAACCCTGGATCTTTGACGCAATGACCTAACCTAATCCGAGAACGATGCGCACCTCACGTACGTCTTTGATCTTGTCATGGACATCCCGCAATCCATCTACTATGTCCGGGCCTCGGCCCAGGCGGTCTGGTGAATGACGCATGGGCTTAGAATCTAAAGGCAACTCGAATGCCTCAGGTCCCTAACAAATGTCTCAGACAGCCCCACCGAGAACTCGAAATCCTAAACCCAACACCAAAATCGTAATCCGAAACCTCCCGACTCACATCCTACAGGCTATGCACGAATCTGAGTCAAATAAGATGGAATATGCTATAATGGGTTATATAGGGCTTATAGGGTACATATTGGGGTTATATGGGGATAGTGGATAAGAAAATGGAAGCTACTAGTTTATAATAGGGAATATAAAAACTTTGCCACAACCCTACAGCACTAAAGATAACACACTTCAGCCCTCTCAAAACTTTCACACCTCCTTGCTGGTCGAACCCCTCTCTCAAAACGTTGCTGCTACAGGATTCACATTTTGGGGATCGGGGTGGCTATGCCATCTCGCTGAACACTGCCTGGTGGCCTGAACCCTATCCCAAAACCCTAAGTGCCTTAATGCCCAAACCTCGCAGAACACTTTGCACCCTAAACCCCAAAGCCCCGAACAGTAAAACCCACTCCCTCCACTCCAAAACCCTTTAAAACTTTAGGACCCTGGTTCACTGAGAAGTGGTGGTTGCCCCAAATAATAAGAGGTACTTTCTTGAAGGCTAGCAAATCTCGCGAGCATTGGCCCCTGAGCCCCTAAACCCTCAACCCCCCAACCCCTAGACCACCCTAAATTGAGGGAGTAGGGCTTAGCCAAGAGGATCTAGGGATTGGATTTGGGGCCTAAATCCTAAACGACTAGGATTCAGACTCAGGAATAGTGCTTATGAGTAGAGTTTAGCGAAGAGGACTTACGAATAGGATTTGGGGCCTAAATCCTCTTCGATGGCCTACAGAAATGGAGCAGAGATTCAAACCCAAATTTGGCTGCTTTGCAGGTTCCTGGAAGAATATGTAGCGAATAAGGCTCAGGAATACGAACTTGAAGCCTGAATCCTAAATACATAGGACACAAGAATAGGGCGTAGGAATTGGATTTAAGGAACAAGGTTACCAGGTTACCAATTTGGATTTCGGGCCTAGCTCCTAAACGAATAGAATTTAGGAATAGGATTTAGGGAATAGGGCTTAGCGAATAGGATTTAGAAATAGGATGTTCGGCCAAATCCTGAACGACCATGATTTAAGAAGCGGATCTAGGGAGTAATGTTCGGAAACTAGGTTTAAGGAGAATCTGGGGCCTCAATCCCGAAAGAGTAGGATTTAATGTAGACCCATGATTAATAAATCCCCTCCTTTTAAGGGCCTTAATCAGGGGCCTACATTATTGTAGGATTTAAAGACTATGGCTTCGCGAGTTGGGTATAGAATAGGATCTGTGGCCGACATCAAAAACAAACAGGATTTAAGAATGGTTTTGGGGGGCCTAAGCCTTAAACAATATTTGATCAGGAATAAGATTTTAGGGTATCGGATTCAGCAACTAGGATTTAGGACAAATCTTTGCTGGTAGGATTTCTGGAACGTGACTCAGGGAATACTAACCATTAGCTAATAAGATCTAGGAATAGGATTCGGGGCGATTCTGGGCTTAAACTCTAAACACATGGGATTTACGAGGATGATTAGGAATATGGTTTTAGCGACTTGGATTTAGGAGTGGTAAAGGAACCCCAGAGAACCTGAATCCCACACGAATGCGAATAAGGTTTGGGGCTCAGGGGATAGGCGAAGAGATCTTCTTTATCGAGCGAATAAATTTCAAGGTTCAGCGATTGGGGTTGCCTGAATATGGTTGAGCGATTGGTTTTAGCAAATGCGATGTTGCCCTCTTAGCTTCCGACGTCCACGTGCCTACCGGAACGATGACCAGTGGTGAAACGCCGCTGCACGGCAGTTGCTGCGGTGGGTTAGACCGGCCTTTACAGCACAAGGAGCGCATCTTGACCTCGCACAAGGTGGTTCCCCAGTAGGACGCTGAGCTAGGCCAGGAACCTTTTCTTCGACAGCCTGGTTGCAGGATCAGGGTGCTCGGCCACATGTGCGCATGCCACTGCCTTCGCGGCGCAGTCCTTGCAGGGGCACTCTTTGGCTCCATGCTGATGGCAGGGGCTCTAGCCCACCCAGCAATCTTTCATCACGCTAGCCCTGTACACTGTTACACAAGCCTTCAACCCCAAACCCTATAAACCCTGAACCCCTGAACACTAAGCCCGAAACCCTCCAACCCCTAAACCCCCAAACCATAAACCCCACACCCAACTCGGGAAATCTCCTGAGGAGTCGGCCCAGGGCAGGATCTTTGCCCTGCCCAAGCCGCGGGTCCACCTGGCCGTAATCCTGAGATTCAAATGGGTTTGGATTTCTTTAAAGGGAATTTGGGATTAAGGGTTAGAGTTTGGGGCTTGGGGCTTGGATTCTTTTAGGGTGGACTTCTTTTTGCGAGGAGGGTTCGGGTTTCCAGCTTGGGGAAGTCAGGGTTTGGGCTCAGAGAATGGTTTGGGCTCAGAGAATATCAGGTTTGAGGGTTTGGGGTTTGGGGGAATTCAAAGGATTTATGTTGTGGGGGATCGTTTTAGCTTCGGTTCATTGATTTGGGCTTCAGGTTTAGGTATGGGGTTTAAAGAATATCCGAATTTTAGGGTTTCCGGATTTGAAGTACACGCAGGGCTGATGGGATAATTTGACCTTGGGGCCGAAAAAGGTGGGGTTGGGGGGTTGGCGTGGGGGAACGAATTCGAGGTGTAGGCCTAGGGATTCATTTGGGGCTTCGAAGCTGATGGCTGGTTCATGCTTGGGTTCAGGGTTAATTTGGGCTGAGGGTGCTGGGTTCAGATTCTGGGGATGTTGGGTCTGAGGGATTTGGGCTTGGACATACTCCATCCTCTGCTTGCTAAATCCTTGTCGGCAGATCTCCGAAACTCGCAGCGTGAAGATTGTCAGCAGATGCAAAAGAGTCTCTATCTGCCGTCCTCAACTTCCGGTGCAGTACATGGATTTTGCATGAGCAGCTGCAAGTAGTTGGGCCACGGCGCAATCCATCCGCAGGTCCAGAAGAGATTCACTGTTGCCGTCAACTAAAGGGGGATAGCTAGAGGGTTTGGCGAATCTGGGACGCGGTATTGCAGCACCTTCGCCGATCGACTACTTTACGAAATCAAGACTTGGCGGTATTCGCAGCAAAATCCATGACATGAACATGCTGCAAACACCACCATGTTTTGAGTCTTTGGTAAAACATCTAGCCGCTAGACGTTGAATGTGCTGAACCACCACGTACAGATATGCGCGGTGTACCTAGTTTTCTGAACCGATAACCGAATTGTCCTCAGCCCACATACTCTATATTTTCTGCCCATAAACCTCCAAGTCACTTCCCGTTGGCATGTGAGTTCCCTTACACATCAAAAGCATCGCGGGGCGCGTCACGCGGTGCTGCCTACATGATCATGAGCCTTACTTAGCTCAACGTAAAATGCCGCAGGTGTTCTTCGAGATGTACATACCGATTACCAATGACACATGGTGACGTTGTAGGGAGCCTCTCGCTCCGGGGAAATCAAAAAGTGCCAGCACCCTGGACCTGCACAACTAAAGCAGATGACAGCTGAAAACCCCGGACCAAAAGCCAACTGGAAATCCACCCTAAACTCTATAAATCCTAGACCCTAAACTGCCCTAGACCACAAACCCCGAAACCCTGGCCCTGTCGCCTTAAACATAACTCATGAGCCTCCCAGCCCTTGGTGCTAAACACCCCCCCCCCGAAAACCTGAAAAACGTGACCTCTAAGCCACCTTTCCCTAGGATCCAAACAGCCAAATGTAGGTCACATTGACAGACTGTCTGGCCTTTATAACCACAGTTTCCATGTCATTTTCCATTTTCCATTTCATTCTCCGTGATTGGTAGTACTTGTATACTTGGGTCCCTAGGGCTTGAATTGTATCGGGTTTGGGTTTTAGGGGCTCATCCAATCACCTGTCACCCAGCCAACTCCCAACACAAGGCGCCCTCAAACAGCGGACTATTCAGACGAAGGGCGGCCCGACATCTAAAGTACTCCCTTCATATATCATCCCTTATAATATAACCACTCTTTAAGTCCTTTAGACCCTAAACCCCTGAAGCCCAGAGAACTACCCTTTCAGGAGTTGACAGCTCATATCTGCCAGGCAACTGGCTGCGGTTCGGCCTCCTCTTCCCCCTGGTACAGTGGTTGCTCGTAGGGCATGAAGGAATGGAAAAGAACATGGAAGCTACAATACGGCTTAGGGTTTATATAGGGGTTGTACAGGGTTATATAGGGTTATATAAGAAACGAAGATGGAAGCTACAAGAAGGCTTAGGGTTTAGGCACAGGAAAGGCAAAGGGATCGGAAAACACCACTGGGGACTCTGTACTAGGAATCCATTTCTTGCTAAAAGACTGTAAGCTGAGCTAGGCAGTCTGCAAGGCTTTAGGCTTGAGCCCCCGGCTCCGTGTCTCCAGCATGGGGATTGGGTGTTTTGATTTTGTATGTTGGAGTGGGCTTGAGTGTAAGAATTCTGCATGCGGGGCTCCTCCAGCGTTCCGCCGGAAAAGCTGTCGAACTCTACGAAAACGGCTTCACATACCATAAGTCGTGGATGCAGGGGAGGAGTCAACTCGTTCTTACAGCCTATACACTCCTGGAAGCTAACATGGAAACCTAAAAGGGGCCCTATAGAGACTACAGTCCCTCCAAAACGGGGCTATATCGGTTTCCATGTTACTTCGGGACAGTGTAAGCCCTCAGCATCTCAAAAGCATAACCCGCGGAACCCTCGGCCTGAGGTCCAGATTGATTTAGCGGCCTCCTAAACCCTAAAACCCTAAAAACCTAAAATCCTAAATCCTTAAACCCTGAACCCTAAAAACCTAAACCTGGGCTTACTAGGAACTATCCGATTCCCTGGAACATTAGCAAAGTTGCTCCCACAGATTCCCAGCAAAGCCTCCGCATCAAGCCCTCTAGCCTGCTGGTTCTACCCAATGCTCGGGCCCTCAGAAACGCTGTGGCCTATAGGTCCCTTTTAGAGGGGTTTATGGTGTATATCTAAGGAGAATGGAAAGAAAATGGAAACTACTGTTTACGGTTTAGGGTTGGATGTATAGCCCCCTTAGATAGAATATGGGATGTATGGAGATCTTATCATGATATTGGGCACTTCTATATTCTATCTGCTTAAGGGGACTATATGCTCACACATGCAGAAACACACACCAGGCTGTGCATGAGTTAAGCCGCCTCTGTCTCGTCCAAGGCTAGGATCTTAAAACCCCTCAACTAGGCACCCAAAAGGCTTAGGGCTTAGGGTTCAGGGTTTAAGGTTTAGGGTCCAGGGTTTAGGGTACCGGGAAGTACATGGGAGCGCAACACGTCGTTCTTGGGCTGGGGATGAGTTGCAGCATTGTTGTGGGTTGAATGCCTCTACGGCGCTGCCCTCTCCGCCCCCATACCCGCGATCTTGCCAAGATGGCTCGTCGTGGTACTCACCTCGCAGACAAAATCAAACATCCTTTTCGAGAATAGTTTTATCCACGCAATCGCGAAAAGTTGCTTATCAGGAGTTTGAGAAGGACTGCCGTGAATAGCTGAATCGCTGAAACTTGCCAAATAAACACGGAGAACTCCGCCCCATGAGCGACACCCCTCAACCTTGGCAGTGGGTGTCCGTGAGTAAACCCTAAGGGTCGAAGGACCCCAATAATAGGCCTTTTCTACTACAATATTAATGGTATTTGGGCCCTAAAACCCTATCATTTGTGTCCTTGGACCCTTATTGAAAGCGATGGCTTCATCCTCCCAAAGCCCCAAGTTCCCCCCAGAAGCTTGTTTCTTGTTCTTCTTATGCTTCTTCCTGAGATTCCTGGCTAGCGGAAGTTTCGAGCGTAGACGATTAGTTCTCAAGTAAGAAGGGCTGGCGGCACTGCTGGGAAACACTTTTAAGGAGCCCAAGAGGTCCGACATGGCCAAGGGAGAGAGAGAGAGAGAGAGAGAGAGAGAAATATCTATATCTATATAGATATATGCACCTGAGTTGTTGTTGGATCTATAGATGCTCCATGCCACTTCCCAAATACTCACAATAAACAACAAAGCCACTACCTCAGGGTCCTAGCGTTAAGGATGTTGCTGGTAGCCTTTGAGCCTCCCTCATACTAACATGGAACCCAAAAAGGGCCCTATGAAGTCCGTTGACACAGGGGCACTCCATAGGTTTCCGTGCTAGTTTTGGGGCAGAGTAGTTTCAGAAGCATGGCGGCAATGCAAGGCTTTCTGAAACCATGGCTCAACCTTCGCCACGAGAAACTTGCAAAACGAGCAGAGGCCAGAACCAGAAATGAAAAATGGATGCGTTAAGGACCTTGAAAGGAGTTATCATAATGGGTATCTATAGTAATTAATATGGTTTCCCAATGTAATAACCTAAACGAAGTTTCCAAGCCCCCAAGCCACATGCACGCATGAGGTCCTAAATCCGAAGTAGAATCCAACAACCGACCGCGATGTTTCGTTATGGATACAAGGAAGCAACATTCACCCCAGAAAAGCCGAAACCCACACAGTCTTTGGAGGGAAGGATGCACGCAACTATCAGAAAAGTTAGGAGTTCACAGTGTATGCTACCGTTGATGGATGAAATCTTGCACCACCTAAAGGCCTTAAACTACTGTAATTTCTAGGACTCTAGGAACTTAAGGTGGTGTGAGATTTCCTCCATCAACGCTAAACCCTGAACCCTAAACCCTTAAACCCTAAACCCTAAATCCTAGATCCTAAACCCTAAATCCTAAACCCTCTAAACCCTAAACCCTAAACCCTTTTCTAAGCCCAGCTGAAATCCCTCAGAAGTGCCTCCACCGTATCCTTCATCCGGCGGAGGGCCTGCTGATGATGACGGGTTGTAACCCCCAAATAACCACATGTAGGTACTCTTTATGGATTTAGGGTTTAGGGTTATGTAGAGATAATGGAAAAGAAAATGGAAACTACTATATTATAATAGGGTATATATTGGTGTTCTATTGGGGTTATATTATTGAGTAGCGTTTTTTTGGTGGTTGAACCAAGTAAGATAATATTCCTTATATAAAATACTATACCCCAAAGGAGGATCGAATCTTACTCTATATTGGGTACCATAGTATCCCCAAATAAAATACTACCCAAATGTAGGTACTCTTTATAAACATTGGGGCCCAATGTAGGCATTATTTATAGACATGGAGCCCCAAGGTAATGGCAGGCGATTAGAACTTCGTTCACCGTGGCACTGTTGCTGCGCCTCCTTTCTGATGCTTTCAACGAGGGAGAAACAACTGCTGGTGTTTACTTGTGACGCTGAAGGCTGATGTCTCTCAAATTGGCCTGCTGGCTGTAGCGACCTTTATGACCTTGTGCAAGGACTGCGAGTGGCGTCTGCTGTTCAAAGAAATGCCCTGACTTGTGACAACAGCTTTTGCGTGCCGTATCATCCGCTGCTAGGCATACCCAGCAGCACCTGGCGTCAGTGCGTTCAACCTTTACTTTAACTGGGCGTCAAGGGCCTCGAAACTGCAAATCTATAGCGGTGTTGATCCTAAAGCTTATACCGCAAGCCCCAAACGCTAAAACCTCCATGCCAGTAAACCCAGAACTCCGATCTCCTGAAACCCTTCAGTGATAGAATATTAAGGTTCTATTGGGGTTTATAGGGATAATGGATCAGAAAATGGAAGCTACTATGTAGAGTTTAGGGCTAAGGGTTTGGTGTTTAGGGTTTATCCCTTTTCGGCTTCATAGACCCGAGGTTTCCATGATGGCACCTCCGTACTCATCGCCATAGCCGCCTCCATAGCCATATGGATCGTACCCTTGGCCTTGGCCATAGCCTCAGCGCGGACTGGGCAATGACTGAGTATCCTCAAGAAAATGCAACGAGGAACCCCAAGAGAAGACAGAAAAACATCACCAACAAATGTTGCGGATGCCACCTGTGTAGCTATGGGTTTCGTTCTGGAGTCTCCGTTTATTGCATCGCTTCGGATGTTGAGGACTGAAGCATCCGAAAACCCTGAATCCAACCTACAATGAAAGTGGCTTCCTGCATGCAATGCGGCTTGTTCATCTTCAAAGTTCTTGCATCAATGGGCTAGGACATGATAACATTTTTGTGAAGGTCTTATGACATTGCCCCTGCGTCTCAATGAACCCTTGACCTTAAACTTTGTTCACAGTTTGAAGGAAAATCTTAGAAATTGACTCCCACAACTGTATGCGCCCGTTCAGACATCACACTAGCCTTCCTGAAGCCATGAAGCAAGCTCACTTACAGTTCATCCCAGACTTGCTCTCTGGCCCTAAACCCTAAAACCCCCATAAACCCTAATGTAGACTCCTGATTAATAAAACCCCTTCCTTTATGATCCCTATTAAGGGGTGGGGGAATATTCATCATGGATCTACATTAAACCCTAAACCACCATAGACCACAGTAAGCCCTATAAACCCTAAACCCTGAAGGTTGCTTAACAGGCTGGTCCCTGTAACCCCCTGGACATACACCTAGTGGCCATAGCCACCACCGTAGCCCTGGCCACCATAGGCCTCAGATCCGTTGTGGTGATCCCTTTACCGCCTAAGAGTCTTCCAGGATTTTGGGGGCTCTGAGTTTTCGTAGTAGGAGCAAATAGGGGGTTGACTAACCCGGAGAAGGGATTGGGCATGGTTGTCGTCGGCTCCGTTTTTGATATACAACCCCAATATAACCCTAATATAACCCCAATATTACCCCAATCTCCTCTTCTTGGAGACTGATCCACTCGTGGGGGAACCCGGATTCGGAGCAGGAGCCACGTAGCGAGCTAACCGCTAACCCGTTACCAACAACTCTTTTAGGCTTTCCCTAAGGGTTCATGTACCCAATAAAGAGGTCACTTTATAGAGGATATATAGGGGTATATAGAGTTTAGGGTTTAGGTTCCAGGTAGCCAAAAAGTAGGTACTTGGGATGTGGATAATAGTAATTATAGTGCAGGTTTTGGGCAAGTATGTGATTATTGGGTACTTGGACCCTTAGGGTTTACTTGCGCTTCAGGGGCAGCGTTGCCATGAATACCCCAAAATCGTGCTTGACATCATACTTATCATACTTCTTCCCCAAATAAATTATGGCTACCCATGAAACTCAAACTATTACGAGAGCAGCCTAGTGGAACCTATGAATGTGGCTGAGTCCTCAAAGCGGTTTCCCCTGCCATACTTCCAAAGATTGGGGTCTGCTTTTGAAAAGGGACATACTTTAGCAGTTTCCATCTTATTTTCCATTATCCCAATATAATCCCAATAGACTATAGTAGTTTCCATTTATTGATCTGCCATTATCCCAATACAATCCCAAGATACTATAATAGTTTCCATTTTCAATATTTCCCAGTATCCCAGTATAATGCCAATTAGGGTTTACGGTTGAGGATTCCTGGAACAGCTCCTGATCATCTTGTCACACCAAGGCCCCGCGGAGCAAGGGGAATGCGTTGTTCTTAGAAGTCTGAGACTGACCCTAGTAACTTTGGTGCAAAAGAGGGACTGATGTTGGACACCGCCCATATGATGAGAAGGTCTTTGGATTCTGTTGAAAATGTTGTATTTGCCATCTTCGAGAAAACGCAATCTTTTGCATTGCCTAGCCTTTCTCGGCAGGAAAACGAACGCCTTCTGAGAGTCCATAGAGGTTGGGCCCGGAATCTGGTTAGAAGCGTCGCATTTTCAATTCCTCATGAGTGCCATATGAGCTGTAATCTACGCTCCTAGTATCCCCCTTAATTACCCCTATAGTAGTCCCCTATATAACCCCTTATATAACCCCCTTTAAGGAGTTGAGACTATGGCTCATATGAGAAGAGGGAGTGCTGGTTAGTTAGCACAGTAGCAGGGCCATGCCAGGATAGGTACAAAGAGAGCATTCATCGTGATAAGCTTAAAGTCCCCTTAAGTAGATAGAATATGGGGCATATGGGGATCTAATTGTAATATACCGAAAAAAAGCATATTCTATCTACTTAAGGGCCCCTCCAACCCCAAACCCAAAACCCTATAAGAAGGAGCAGGTCTTTTGAGACCCTTAAGTTAAGGCTGCGCTTTCCAGGACTTCCCCCCCATGGCCAGCAGCGTGGCTCTTCCTCCTTAAAACCATAGGGAGCTCCCCTGCATGCCCCTCGAGGTTTGCCTTTCCCTTTCATGACTACTTGAACTCAAATCTTCCCAACTCTATGGAGTCCCAAGACCCAAGGGGGTTAGATTATTGGGTTTAGGGTTTATGTCTGGAAAACATCTACACAGCATAATATCCTAAGCTGAGCCGAGTGGCATCGTAGCCGCCGCCATAACCACCGTAGTAGCCTCCACAGACATGATTCTCAACCTCAAGCCTTAAAGGGCTAGCAGTCACTAGTCACCAACCCTCCAACCTGGGTGAGTCCGCTGGATACAATGGACCCACCCGCACCGTTTGCAAATTCTAGCCAGATGAGCTATAGTCTAAATTTTCTCCAAGGGGGTTATGTAGGGGATTATATAGGGGAGTAATATAGGAGTTATCAAAGGATGCTAGGAGTTTAGACTATAGCTCAACCCAATGCTTCCACTGAGCTTCTTCTAAGCGGTGGGCAAGCGAGCTCCAAACTCTAAAGACCGTCTCTATCCTGCAGAATCGCAGGTGTTGGTTCGACCTTATGCCTAATAAACCTTAACATAAATACACGTGCTACACACTACGACCATAAGGGCTCCCAAACGACAACCCCCCCCTCAACGTTGTGAGAACCCCATCTTGCCGGTGCCTGCATCACCACCTGTCGCCATGTGGTGCGGGGGTTCAGATAGTGAATTTGTTTAAACATTGTGGGTCTTTACGGGTTTGGGGGTTATGTCAGGGTTTTACTGATGTTTGGGGTTTGGAGCGTCTTTGAGCCTCACAGTTTTGTCTTTCGCCAAACAGGATAAGGTTGTTTAGGGATCCGGGTAGGGCTCAAGCTTTCATATAGTAGTATAGTAATATACTAATATAGATATACAGTAGTAGCGTAATATAGCGAATGGTAACATAGTAATATGATAGACGGCTAAGACCAACTTAAGCTCTTTTTTGTTGTGTCCGGCCAAGCTGTTCTTGTAGCCACCTTCCCAAAGGGAATGTCTGGTCATTTCAAGCTTTCGGATGGAGCCCTTGGAGAGCGTCTAGGCTTTGACTAAGCCCTAAACCTAAACAATCAACTCTTGGGGCCTAACGCTCTGAGCAGGCAGCCCTAAACCCTAAACCCAAACCTAAAGCCATAAGCAGCTTCAAAGCGGGCAGCAAGGTCCCTATCCACGAGCAGCAACAACAGCAGCAGCAGCAGCAAACACGCACACGCGCACACCAGGCCCGCATCAGGAGCATCAGTTGGACGAAGTTTAAGCAAAAGGGTCCTCTACACACCCAATGAAGTGTAGTGCTTACTACAAAGGCCCTCAAAAGAGGCCAAGCTTTGAGAGACCTGCGGTCTTGATACCATGAGTCAGCGCGCTTCCAGCCAAATCCCCATAACAGAAGAGGCCGTTCTCCCTGTGAGGCCTCCTCTCCTCTGCATGGGCATTCCTCAATAGCCCCTAATAAGCCCTAAACCCTGAACCCTATTCCCTAAACCCTTGAAGCACTACAGAGGAGAGTCCCCGAAGTTTGAAAACGCTCTTGTTCACTGCATCTGGCCTGGTGGTGGTGCAGCTGCAGCCTTGGGTTGGGTTGAGATGGAGGCTTTAGGGCTTAGCATTTAAGAGTTCTCAAAAAGTTGGAGGCTTTTATATTGGGGCCCCATGCGGAGCACTAATTGAGAGATCAGCTTAGGAAAAACCATGTATGGTTCTAGCACCCAGGGAGCAGGGCAGTCAAAACCCTGAAGCGTCACACGCAGACCCCATACCCTCCATCCTCAACGAGTTTCCAGCATGAGCGTTATTTACCTCATCGCCCGTCTACCGTACACATCTCCAGGGGAGACTCCTTGAATGACAAGCAGGCATGCAGGCTCTCAGAGAAATAGCAATGACCTGTCTGGTTTTTGGAAACTTGTTGCCGGGCCATACTGTAGTGCAAGCATGCTATTGCTCATATTGCTTCCTCACACTATGAGTCGTAAAACCTAAATTCGCGGGTTCAGGACGTTATCCTTGCGTTTCAGCCGACCACGAAAGGATTGCACTTGTAGTTCCGGGCGGTGTCGACTCCTCAGTCGGGGGGAGGTTTGGGGAAGGTAAGAGTGTTTATCTTTTTGTTGTCTGGTCTTTTTTGTTGTTTGGGCTTTTCGTTTTTTT